>JAVQIZ010018308.1:0-10919 GCA_036023535.2 Galaxias brevipinnis | reverse complement strand
GGGGCGCGGCGGGGGGTCCGTGGGGGCGCGCGCGGCGGCGCTTGTGGGGCGGGCGGGGGGGGGGGGGGGGCGGCCCCCCCCCCGCGCGCACACACGCACACGCACACGCACACGCACACACACATCACACAGATACTTAAAGACACGCACACACACACACACACACACACACACACACACACAGATTACACTGAAGTGAACGCACAGAGAAATACAGACAGACAAACACCCAAACACACACACACACAGATAGAAACACACCCTTCCCAACAGCATCGGTAGACGGACTACCACACACGGTGTCCCTTCCCGTCTCTCCAGATCCTGAGGGACAAGTTCCGCGAGTTTGCCCGGGAGACGGGCACGGTGGGCCAGGAGCGCGTGGACGTGGTGAACCAGACCATCGACGAGCTGATCGAGGCGGGCCACAGCGAGGCGGCCGCCATGGCCGAGTGGAAGGACAGCGTGAACGAGAGCTGGGCCGACCTCCTGGAGCTCATCGACACCCGCGGCCAGCTCCTCACCGCCTCCTACGACCTGCTCAAGTAAGGCCAGCCCCAGGCCCACCCTGCTCTCCATAGCTGACTCCACCACACAAACCCCTTCATACATTACAAAGCTCTCCATCCTTTCAACAGTATGTCTTTACTCTTTACTGTGTTCTTTTACTTGAACCACAGCTGCAATACAATCGAGTTGAGATTGTATAATGCATAATTCAAGCTTTATAGGCGCACCTTGGCCTCTTTGTTTTCTGACAGTGCTCTAGTGATGCATGAGTGAGTGACATAGCGCTGATGCTGTCTCCAGGTACTTCTACGACGGGAAGGAGCTGGTGGCCCAGATCCAAGAGAAGCACAACGAGCTGCCCGACGACGTGGGCGAGGACTTCAGCAAGGCCGAGTCCTTCCACCGCATGCACGCCGCCTTCGAGAGGGACATCAGCGCTCTGGGCAAACAGGTACCCAGCTCTGGGCTGCTGAGGCTTGGCTTGGAACAGGGACAGTGTGCCTGCAATACCTCCACACGGAGGAACAGCTTTTACACACATGAGTCATGTTGCTTTTAGCTATACAACATAAAACCTTCCTACCAATAAAAAAGGTAACGTTAAAAAAAAAAACCCGCTGATAAATATAATAATCATGTAGAAAACAGGAGAATCACACGAGCCTGTGTGCTCTCCTCCTCCAGGTTCAGCAGTTCCAGGAGACCGCCTCGCGCCTCCATGCCCAGTACGCCGGGGAGCAGGTCACGGCCATCAAGCAGACGGAGAGGGAGGTGGTGCAGGCCTGGAAGGCCCTGCTGGACGCCTGCGACGGGCGCAGGGCGCGCCTGCTGGACACGGCCGACAAGTTCCGCTTCTTCACCATGGTCCGGGACCTCATGGCCTGGATGGAGAGCACGATCCAGCAGATCGAGACCCAGGAGAAGCCCAGGTCTCTGGAGTGGGGAGAGGGGGGGGCTGAGCGAATGGGGAGAGGGGAGGGGAGAAAGGGGCTGAGCGAACACTTAGTCGTTCACAAGCCAAGCTAGTTGAATAGACAGTGTGTTAGCCGTCATATAATATAGAACATACCACATTGTAATCTAGTATCGCTCAGCATATTGAATACATACACACATATACATTGAAATACCTTGATACAAAAGACTATGGAATTTACAATTTCAAGTTGCAGTGGCACGTCAAAAAAGTTCAATGTTACAAACCCAGCAGTAAGTGACAGGAGGTCAACGCCATGCTGTTTCTCCTGTCCTCAGAGACGTGTCCTCAGTAGAGCTCCTCCAGAAATACCACCAGGGGATCCGCGCCGAGATCGAGACCAGAGGGCCCAAGTTCAACGACTGTGTGGAGCACGGCCGGGCACTTCTGGAACGCAAACACAGAGACTCAGTCGAGGTGAGCCCAGCCTCTGAGCTCAGTGTTTCTCTCTCTCTCTGACAGGCTAGAGCAGGACCAGGTCCCCTTTCAGACACACTGCAGTTTCTATAGCGCCTACCTGGGAATATGGATAGGAATTATACCTAATTAAAGGCTAAAGCAGTGATTCCCAATGCAGTCCTCAAGCACCTCCAGCCATTCCAGGTATTTAATCCTCCCGGGTGCTAGCACACCTGGTGTAATTAGTTCCCTATGGCGAGGCCTTAACTAATTGCACCAGGTGTGCTGACACTGAGGAAGATCCAATTTCTGGCATGGCTGGGGGTACTTGAGGACTGGATGGGGTACCACTTGGCTAAAGGATAAAGCGGAGTTGAAAACACAGTTTGTTGAAGTGTCAGTGTCCATATGGGCCGACGTGTGAGGCCTCAAAGCTGACCCACACAGCTCTGTCGCCCCCCCCCCCCCCAGATCAAAGAGAAGCTGGTGCAGCTGATGGAGAAGAGGAAGGAGATGATGAGGAAGTGGGACGACAGATGGGACTGGCTACGACTCCGTGAGTTCCATGCGCCGGACAGTTTCTAAAATACAACAGTCCTCAAAATATAACCTTAAAATATTTTCAAAGGCAACTAATATTTACAAACACACACACACACACACACACACACACACAAAAGAGTTATTCACATTGTTGCCCATCCTATCGACCCACGTTTTTGTTGCGTTACGCACTGACCTTTTGTTCCTCCAGTGCTGGAGGTGTGCCAGTTTGCGCGGGACGCCTCGGTGGCGGAGGCCTGGCTCATCGCCCAGGAGCCCTACGTGGTCAGCCGGGACCTGGGCCAGACGGTGGACGAGGTGGAGAAGCTGCTGAAGAGGCACGAGGCCTTCGAGAAGTCCACCGCCACCTGGGAGGAGCGCTTCTCCGCCCTGGAGCGCCTCACCACCGTACGTAGGGGAGGGTGTATGTCTGCCTGCGTCTGTGTGCGTCTGTGTGTGTGTGTGTGTGTGTGTGTGTGTGTGGAGTGATCTTCTTTTGAAGACCCACGTGTACAACAATCCAACCAACGTGTTAGATTAGAGGAAACACGGTGTCTCTTTGCGGGATGCTGCGTGTGTGTGTGTGTGTGTGTGTGCGCGTGTGTGTGCACCAGCGTAAGGCTTTGTCCTCTATCTGTCCCTCTTGCTCAGCTGGAGCTGTTGGAGCTGAGGCAGCAGCAGCAGGAGGTGCAGCAGTTCATAACAGAGGAGAAGAGGCGCTCCGAGAGGGAGAGCAGGTAACACTTGTCTCTCCCACACACAAACACACACACACACACACACACACATCACAGCAACACTCATATCAAATATACCAGTAGGTGGCCCCTGTGATTGAACATCCTTCACGGAAGGCCCCTTCCAGGCAAAGATTACAACCCACCTTTATAACCACGGCTATTCTCAGCTCCTCGTCATGAACAATCACCCTGATCAGCTTGACCTGTGACCTCTCACCTTTCACCCCCAGGAGAGAAGACACAGGGTTTGCAGAGGAGTCGTCCCAGCTCTACACCATCGAGGAGCAGACTCTGGTTCGTTCCCTGAGCCTAGGAAGTAACAAAAGCCCCATAGGCCCTATAACCCTATGAATCCAATCAGATGATGAAATGCTGTTTTACCTAGTAACAAAAAGAAATGCTGCCTCTCGATACATCTCCCTCCTCCTCCCTCAGTCTGGTGTGGGTGACCCCAGCTCGGGCCTGTTGGATGGCACCGCCGGGGACTCCACGGTGCCCATGGTCTCAGAGATGAGAGAGAGCGGCTCTCTGGAGTTGGTGTCCTCCCTGTCAGCAGGGCAGCCCCCCAGGGAGGCTGAGCGGTCGGCCACCTTCCCCCTGGAGCCCCTCCGTGCCCTGCCCGTCCTCCAGGAAGGCATGCTGGGCCGTAAGCACGACACAGAGGGCTCAGGGAAGAAGGCCTCCAACCGGTACGGTGCCCTCTGCTAAGGCAAAGGGCGTTATGTAGCTATTACAGTGAAGACGAATGCTATTGTGTGATTACCATACTCACTGAATTATTAGGACGTAAACACGTCACATCTTGTTGCCGTGTTTTCATTTTGTTGATTGAAGTTTAAGTCTTTGTGTTTTCCCCCGGTGTACAATAGAGTGCACCTTTCTTTTGCTCCCTCTCCGTCTTTTCTTCTCTCTCTTTTCAGTTGTTTCTTTGTCAGTTTTTCTTTTAGCCGTGTTGGTTTGTTTTGGTGTGGATGATGATGGATGATGTATGGGTGTATAGTAAACAGTTTTTTTTTTTTTCATTCAAATTCCTCCTCTCCACTCTCCTGTGTCAGGTCTTGGAACAACCTCTACTGTGTGCTGAAGCCCGGCCAGCTGTCCGTCTATAAGGACGCTAAGAGCTTTGGCCATGGGGTGACCTACCACGGCGAGGAGCCCCTGTCTCTCAGCGACGCCAGCTGGGAGCCGCTCACCAACTACAAGAAGAAGAAGCACGTCTTTAAACTGCGGTGAGGACTCGGGGTGGAACCGTCCTCTTTTAGTCACGCGATGGCGGCGCTCCGTGGCGAACGCTCTTTCCTAACCAAACGCTTTTATTATCTCGTCTCTCCCACAGGCTTGGAGATGGAAGTGAATATCTGTTCCAATGTAAAGAGGATGTGAGTGTTCCACCTTTCGAAGGCTTTTTAAAAAAAGATTCAATGCCGCAGGAGAAATACACACGCCAAACTGGATCATGAAATGACTCGGCAAAGAGCGACACGGTTCCAGCTTTATCAATTGTGCGTTTGAAGGGTTCCATCTCTGACCCATTGTGTGTGTGTGTGTGTGTGTGTGTGTGTGTACGTGTGTGTGTGTGTGTGTGTGTGTGTGACTGCAGGAGGAGCTCCAGCGTTGGAGCCAGGCCATGCAGAAGGCTGTTCAGTCGCTGGCCCAGACCGGGGAGGAGGCAGCTGGACCTTCAGGAGCCAAGGCTCGTAGCCTGCCGCCTCCTTCCTCCTCCACCAGCCTGCTGGAGCCCAGCTCCGCCAAGAAAGACAAGGAGAAGAGATTCAGCCGCTTCGCCAAGAAGAAGTGAGAGGGCGAGGGGCAGGTTGCCAGGTGATGTTTCCTAGACAACCTGGACAGAAGCGGTAGACGTGTACAATCAGTCAGATCAATCTTTTTATCACTATAAAGATTTTTTTTTCTACGTTTATTTGTCAGGATTAAGATAGATGTAGTATTGTAGTGTAGATTAAATGCGCCTTCACTCCGTTGCCTGTATGTAAGCTAGTGTACCCTTGGGAAGGTCCACCTAATTTCCCAAATTATTTGTGTCATTTTGACAATTGCCAAATTCCGATGATTAGCAGAAGCACAGGAATGCTGTTTTCACACTTAACCAAAGAATGTCTGTAGAAGGACCTATTTTAATCTCCTGTCCTAATTGATCCAACCTTTACTTTAGTAGGGCATGCTTTGATAAAGACGTGTATGTATATGATATGCAACAAAACTCATGAGTACTTTTATTAATCTGCCTTATAAAATGGTTGCGAACTGTAATACTGTGCTGATTCAATTTGGAGCTCCTAACCCACATCATAGACCGATATAATAGATATGGCAGGCTTTTAAAAAGCTTTGTAAATGCTGTTTGATGACTTGACCATTGACTTGATTCATTGTACAGTGTTGTACAGTTGCCCTACATACATAATAACTCTATGCACTGTGAAGGTAACCATATTCATGTTCCTGGATTTGGCAGGTTTTGACTGTTGAGATTACTGCGATGATAAGAATTTGACATCGACTTGTAATCAGCAATTTACCACAACAATCAATCACAGTCAGTTTTAAAAATGGCTGTCTGTATAACTGCCTATTTTGAATTGGTCTGTGGCAATATTTGTCTGTGAACTTGAAGTATACCTAACTCTTGTGCATTAAACCCTAAATTTCTTATATATTCATATATATTCTAAGATGCATGTAAAAAATATGTTTTATGTTTGATATGGTGCTATGGTGTTATTCTTAACCTTTTTATCTAGATCAACCTGACCTCCCAGACTTTTCTTTCACTTTTGAATGTAGACAATTCTAGCTCACTTTGGTTATACTTTGATTAAAATAAAATAAATATACAAGTCAAAGTTAAGGAAAAACTTGTAAGTTCGATAAATCTACACTTCTTTTCCTAACACAGAAGGAACATTTTATGTGAGGCACAGGTTGTAGCAATATGGAGGAATGGGCTTTGCTCATGTGAATGTAAGGTAATGCAGAAAAGAAAAAGTGAGATGAGATGATTGAAACGTATTTAAAGCCATTCTTGAATGCAGAGAGCATCCTTAGTATTTTATGCAGTATATGCAGGTAACACATGTAGAATATATACAACTGCATTTCTAGATGTCACTGTTGTTTGGTTTGACCTTGTATGAATGCAGGTGTAGCCTGTTACTAGGTTGTTGACACTGCACTCCCACTGCCTTTTACCGTGTACTGCAGGGCTCTGGTCTTGTCTTGCCATGAGGTCTGACTAGGTCAACTGAGATTCAAACGCCCAGAGTGCAATCTGGTGGCCAATCATATTTAAATGAGTGTTTATGCAATATCAAAAGATGCAATGTCGCCCTCTACCGCTAATTTTGTAACAAAAGGATTATAATTACGTGGCTGGGGAGACCTTCCCTCCCTGTAAATTGTAGTTTAGGCGATTTGCCTCTCCTGCCCAGTCACTTCCATTCACAAGCTAATCTCAGTCACAACCCCCATTCTGACCTCCCAATCCTCTGCTAAGTGATTTTTTAGCATTTTCTACTCTCTAGCTATGTAATATATCCAAAATGTTGACAAGAGGATGTCAAGTACATTTTGAGAGAATAAACTTTGAACTCCTAAATCAAGTTTCCAATGGTTCTTATGTATGTTGATCTGTGAATGGTTGCAACAGAGATCATGACTGAACATGAGCCACGCCTAAAAAGAGAATGTGATCCAGCCATAGGCATGGACCTTCAGCACTCCGACCTGAAGAGATGCACGCTAACTAAAGACAGAAGAGACACTGGCATATCTCAGAAGAGTTTAATTGAATATAAACAAATTACACGTGAAATAAAAGGCACTTTTACTATGTCAATCCATCGCTGAACTAAGGTGGTCTCAGAAAGAACTAGCTTGGGTGAACAAAGTACATGTGAAACTGTATTTCCATCCCTGTGGCGTTGTCTATGCATCTGTGTGACAGTGTGGATTCAGTGGGGAGGAGCAGCTCAAGGCTACACTGATAACAGCACTGACAGTAATTGCAAGGGAGCAATCGAAAGGCACGCATATCAAAGTTCCAGTCTTTAGCAAATTAGTTAAGACAGTTGTCGGCCCGAGGCATAATATACAATTTTAACTTGACATTTAATGCCTTTGGAAGGACAGAAAACAATAAAAAAAACTCCAGTCAATTATTTCTTTAGCAAGCGACAGCCTTGTCAGTGCTCAAATGTCAGCGACTGCGTCTTTTACACACTTGCCTTCCATTGACATCTTTACTTTGTTTAGGTTCCTTGACAGTCCTGATACCGAGTGGTGTAGTCGGTGGGATTAAAGAAGCAAAAGGCTTAGTAAACAGCTGGAACACAGCTAAAGGCAGTTCCTTTTCAATGGGCTCAGAGGGAGCCTCCCTCTCCTCCAGAGACTGTCATGGAGCCGAGCTCACCCTCCCCGGTCCTTTCCGCTCACACATGAGAAAAAAACAAAAACAGAAATGCTGTATGTAGGCAAGGAGGCGCCAGCCATAGTGCAGTATCTACATCAACACTCCCGTCAGAAAGACACAAACTGGCAGTGAGTTACAGGATGTGTTTGATCCAGAGGTGGTTAAGGCACAGCTCATCAAGGACTTCCCCTGCTCTGTTCCGTCAGAAATAGTACAAAAAAAGTTCACTTGCCTCTAAGGAGCTCATGATTAATATCCCCCATATTGTACTCGAGTGCCAGAAGTTCAAAATTCATTTAACATAGCCAATTAAAACCACACACCATTTCAAAGATGTCCATTATTGAAAAAAACGTATCCCATTAGAGAATTACTATAATTCGAGGGTTAGGTGCTTCTAAATCCAGCTCAAACTTCCTTTCACAACACAAGAGTAAGTGATACATTTGATAGTTTCAACATTTGAAATGGCATAAATTACATGGACAAACATTACTATAACAGCTCTGACGTCATTCCCGTAAGTCATTTCTTTGCTTTTTAACAATAATTAAATAAACACGCGATTTCAAAACATTACATCGGATTCATTACTTACAATAGTAGCCGATATGAAGATCTGAGTAAAGTTGGATCTAATCAAGAAAGAACAGCATCACCAACATAGGACAGAACTGGGGAAGCAGCCATGTGCACGCTGAACCAACAGGGGGCGATAGACAATGACAGTCCCTGCTGATCTAGGCGCTGTGGCTCAGGGGGAGCTCAGCCGCACAGACCAGGCTCGCCTCCTGCTGCTCCCGCTCCTCCTCTCCTGCTGGGGGCACCGTGGGCCCTGGGCTCTGTCCGGATCCTCCGGTGGAGGCATGGCTACTTCCTGCTGTTGGATCAGCTCCCATGGCTGCTGAATGTCCCTGGTTCGGCGTCCTTGTGACGTGACCGAGGGGGGTTGAGGATGGGGTGAGGGTGGGGGCTCACATTGTAACGTATGTGCGTGGGTGTGGGTGTGTGTGTGTGTGAGAGAGAGAGAGAGAGAGAGAGAGAGTCAGGGAGAATCTATTTACATACTGTGAGTGAGCCCGGCGAAGGCTATGGTGCTGGGGAAGGTGTTCTTCCTGGTTGGAATTTGTTTTGTTCAGAGAGAAGGGTGTGTCTGAATATGTTTTCGTGTGTGTGTCTGAATATGTTTTCGTGTGTGCTCGCGGGTGCAGACGGGTGCCGAGGCTCGAGGTCGCTGGTGGAAGTGGGCCCCGCTGTCTCTATTTGATGAGCTTGTTGGCTCTGATGTTGGCTTCGTCGATGCGGGCTTTGTTCATGTCCGCCTGAGTCACACAGAGAGAGAGAGAGAGAGAGTCAAAAAAGGCACGGGGGAACAGGAGGACGAGCGCACAGCATTCGGCTGGAGCTTCGGTCCTCCTCCTGTCTGAGCGGGCGCCGAGCGGTCTTATCTCGTCGGCTGTGATAGCATCGTAAAGGTCGACGCCTTTGAATCCTCGGCTTTTCACGGGGCGCGTCCTGTGGTCAGGACTTCAGATTAAGATCCCCATGTAGATCTCCCCCCCCTCCCGCGGGCCGCTGCATAACGCTGGCCCCTAACGCTGCTGTTCTAAGTCCCTCGGGACACGAGTCCCTGGGGAATCTCACCGGACTGGAGAGGAGAGTGGAGGGGGAGGGGGAAGAGGAGGAAGAGGAGGAAGAGGAGTGAACGGGACGGGCCGGGGGGGGGCAAGGGACCCACCTTAGACGTGATGCCGTCGATCTGCTTGTTCTGCTTGTCGATCTCGCCGCCCATGTCCAAGGCCATGGACTTGAGGTTGCCGATGATGCTGCCCACCTGCTCCAGGTTCTCCTCCATCTCGTCCTCGCGCGCGTCGTTCGTCACCCTGCGAGGGGGGAGGGGGGGAGGGGAGAGAAACAAGGCCGCCGCAGGGACGAGCGTCACACACCGGCTCTGTGGCGGGCCGAGGGGCGCCGGCCCCAGGGCGTCAATGAAGACGGGGCTTTTCCCCACACACCAGTGAGCTTTGACGGGGGGGCCGTGGAGGAGACTCCCGCCGGTACTGAGACTTTGCCCCGTGGTGTTTATCACAAACCCAGCATGGGCTCCCACTGGAGAAAACACTCCGCTCATATTGATTCACCCGTGATGAGCTAAAGGGGGATTAGGGACTACCATGTGAGGCCGCCGCTGTCTTTGAGGCTGCCTCTCCCACTGAGTGTGTGTGTGCGTGTGTGCGTGCGTGCGTCGTACCTCTTGATGTACGGTCCGGAGGCCGTGGCAGACTGCTGGGGGGGCTGTCCGTTGCGGACCCCTCCGGGCTGCTTGACGACCACCCCGCCGGCGCCCCCCTCCTGTCCAGAGTTGTTGATGTTGTCGATGCCGACGCCCCAGGTACGCTTGTACCGCGAGTCGTGCTCGATGGACGACACCCTGCCGGGCAGCCGCCACACACACACACACAGAGGGAATATGAAAAGGAGTCCCTGACGGGTGACAATGACCTTGTAACTACTACACTCCTACTCCTACTAGTACTACCACTCCTGCTACAACTAGTGTCACTAATGCTATAGTGATGATGGATCTCATCTTCATCGCCAGCGGTGTTCCTTACCTGACTTTTTGGTATTCCTCATAAAGCAGCCTCCTCCAGTGTGAAAGCAGTTTAGAGAGAAAAGCCCATTGGAACGGTCAGGACATTGTGCTGTACATTTCACGCATGCTTGAAAAGCGCACTCCAAAACGGCGTTCAGAAGCCTAACGGCGCGTCTAAACTGCACCGCCGAAGGGCCGCTTACTGAAACGCTTGGACAGACCGCATGCGCGTGCACGTGATATCAGACTAAACAAACAGCATGCCCAGCTTGAGGGGAACGCTACCATAACTGATAGGGTCTAGACAACACCGCAGGGGGAGGGGAAACAATCCAACACACAGGCCTGTGAGAGCGGACAAACACTCGGCATGGCCATTCCGAGACTATCCGAGAGGAGAGCACATTAATCCTTGCTGTGGGCGACAAAGCCCTTCCCTCTGGGTTTCTCCTCGGTGATTCCAGTCGGTAAACACAAAGACACAAACCCAACAGACGGAAGCGAAAGTGAAAAAGGGAGCAGGAATGATGGAAATGATGGAGAGTTTGTGGTAACAGATTAGTTCTCACTTTATAAGCCCAGAGCCAAAGGCAGGCAATGTCCCTATAGCTTCTACAGTGGCTCTGTGTAACCTGGTGACAGCAGTAAGGGGGGGGGGGCACACGCAGGGCTACTGCTCAGGGGAACACACACACACACACACACACACACACACACACACACACACAC
>JAVQIZ010018262.1:0-10878 GCA_036023535.2 Galaxias brevipinnis | reverse complement strand
AATAATAAATGTTCAGCCTTTTTCAAACTTTTTCAAACTCGAGGAAATCGACTGAGTTGTTGGTCTACCTTATTTGCTCCTTACACACACACACACACACACACACACACACACCCTCTCCAGTTTCCCTGCACGTTCTTCGACGGGCGGGCCGACATGTGCGCCTCGCTGTGCTACGAGCTCCTGCGGTGCTGCAACTCCAAGCTGGGCTCCATCCGCAGCGACGCCGCCCACCTGCTCTACTTCCTCATGAAGAGCAACTACGACTACACCGGCCGCAGGTCCTTCGTGCGCACCCACCTGCAGGTGAGCGGCGTGCGAGTAGGGACGCATGGCGTGAGGAGCACGTAGGTCTGGGTTGGGTGTGTGTGTGTGTGTGGGGGGCGTGCGTACGCGTCTGTTTTTTGGGATGTTTCTGGGTGTTTCTGAAACACGGACTCTGACGCCACCCGTCCCGCCCGTCCTCCAGGTGGTGATCGCCGTGAGCCAGCTGGTCGCTGACGTCGTCGGCATCGGGGGCACCCGCTTCCAGCAGTCACTCTCCGTCATCAACAACTGTGCCAACAGCGACAAGTCCATCAAGGTGAGGGGGGGCCAATGCCTCTTGCTGCCCCCCCCCCCCCCCCCCCCCCCCCACCCCCCACCCCCCCACCACCACTCTGACATGGAACAACACATTTAAAAGAGAAAGTCCAGTGTTCTCTGACATATTTGTGTTTTGAAAGGGAAGCTCAACTACTGTAACTGACTTTGCCACTCTTTAAAGGAGCATTCAGCGCTAAAGAGAAATCAATGACTCTGTCATGCTTGCGTCAGATGCCAGTGGCAGCATGCGGTGCTACCAAAAGACCACCTGCACATCTCTAATACAGGACGGCCCGTTTTCCCCTATTGGGTCCGTAGCACACGGCGTTCCCGTCTGACGTGAAGGACCTGACCAAGCGGATCCGGACGGTCCTGATGGCCACGGAGCAGATGAAGGAGCACGAGAACGACCCGGAGATGCTGGTGGACCTGCAGTACAGCCTCGCCAAGTCCTACGCCAGCACGCCCGAACTCCGCAAGACCTGGCTGGACAGCATGGCCCGCATCCACCACAAGAACGGAGACCTGTCTGAGGTAGGGGTTTAAATATGTCCATCTGTCCGAAGTGCACCCCTCCAGCACTGTCTAAGGGAAGTCGGTTCATCAGGGGTCAAGGGTCACACTCAGTGGCATGGGATTGGGGGTCTGTGGTAACATAGACGGGAAAGTAGTGCGACTCGATGGAGTTGTACTTGGATGTGAAATATGGGCTGTTCTCTCAAATAGCATTATGCACTTATTTTGTTTCTGACAATGATGTGTAACTAATAATCTGTTAACTGCTATAATCTATTACTTGTAGTTGAGTGAGAAACCCAAAGTAGTGAATTACTGTAAGAAAAAACATCAACATGGACAAGGTTTAAATTGTGTAAAACGACTTTGACAGTTAACACAAGTCTCTTTTTATTTGATTGTTTTTTGACCTCTAGGCAGCGATGTGTTATGTCCACGTGGCGGCTTTGGTGGCCGAGTACCTGTGGAGGAAAGGTGGGTTCTACAAGGCAGCAGGCCGTGTTCTGCCGACTGCATTTACACTCAGCCGCCACAAGGTGGTGCTGTAGCCCCCCTCATACATAATTAGCAGATCACATCTAGCTACTGCATTTACACTCAGTCACCACAAGGTGGTGCTGTAGCCCCACTCATACATAATCAGCACATCACATCTCTGCTCCCTTCACTTTATGACCCCTATTTCCAGTAGGGTATGCACTTGGGAAGTAGTTACTGGGAAAGTGTGTGTGTTCTGTTTGCACAGGGTTAATATTTGATTAAGCAAACATTTTGATTAACTGAGTCGAGAGAAATTGAATTGATCAATCAGTGGATGTTGGCTTATGTGAGGCAACATTCTAAGCCATTAAGCCATATAAGATAAAGTAGAACTGATTTATAACAGTCTAACCTTTCCTTTTATTGATTTTTGCAATAGTTTTTTGATTTCATTTTTGTTTTTATGATTTGCGATAACTTGGTACGCTGAGGGAAGGGAAGACGTTGACACAGCCTTGCACCTATGTGCCTTTTTAACATACACTTTATTTTCCTTTTAACTAAATGAATACGTTCGTCTAGCTTTCCTCACTGTGAAGACTTATTCTCAGCCAACACTGTTGACATCACCAGTATGTACACACACACACACACACACAGGTAAAACACCTGTCGGCCTCGGCAGAGAACACCCGAGCACGTGTTCCAAGGTTCTTCCGTGCGCTCTGATGTTCCTCAGATAAGAACCCCATCAAGGCGTTCCACAGATATCACCTGTGACGATATCATCAACGTATCATGCCCTCTGATAGGTGTGGAGGAAACATGTGACGCCATGAGAGAAGGGTTCATGACCATTGATGTGCTGACAGAGCAGCACTCTTTAAAGCCAGCCAGCTCAGTTTGTTTTGAGCTAAGGTCAAAGAGGAGAGAGTAAGTGGGTGGATAGGATGCAGTTTGTTTTGAGGGCCATTCCTGATGGCCTTTCATGTGATGCGCAGTGTGTCGAAGCCACAGAGTGAAACACTCCGCTCATCTGAGTGGAATGCGTGCCATGCCAATCAAAGCTCGGTTGCCCTGGTTTCTCCGCCGACCACCTGGTTTGAAAGGGGGCGGGGCTTAGTGAGGAACACTAGAAGTGAACAAAGTTTCAAAGCTTGGTCCTCTCCGTGTCTCCTCTGTCTACATATATAAGAGATGGCTCCTGATAGGAGCGTCGAAGGGAAAAGGGTCCGTGCAACAGCGTTCACGGACCGTTACGGGACGCACGTCTTTGATCCGGTGTTTTCTCTTTGTCTTGCTCTCTCTCCCTCTCTCTGTCTCTCTCTCTCTCTCTCTCTCTCTCTCGCCCGCCAGGCATGTTCCAGTCCGGCTGCTCGGCGTTCCGCGTCCTCACGCCCAACATCGACGAGGAGGCGGCCATGATGGAGGATGTGGGCATGCAGGACGTCCATTTCAACGAGGTCAGAGGTCGTTTCCGAACTCCTGAACTGAGCTTGGTTTCTCGTGGACAATATTTAAAGGGCCGCTTTATTCCAAGTCACAGGTTGTTAAAGGGGGGGGGGGGTTAATCATTTAAAACAATGGAGGCATTTGACACACTTGAAACTCATATAAATTGTTATTAATTAATCAAGTGGAGGTAGGGGGGGGGGCATTTCCTAGTACTAGTTACGCTTCGTCAGCTACATTTAAATGATATGCTAGTTCTGTCACAAGCTGACCATTCACCGGTCCCTCTCACTCTGTGTTCTCTCCCTCCACGTCCTGAGTCACGATAACAAACGCCGCCGCGGGTGGCATCACCTCGGTAACGAGTATCGATTGGCCCCTGTTGAGCGAGCGCCCTGAGCAGAAGCCGTTGGCGAGGTTGTAGGTTTGGTTTGGCACCTCTGCCACTCTGTGGATGATAGTGACAGTGCCAGCAGCAGCAGCAGCAGCAGCAGCCTTGAGAGATAGCGTGTTATCTGATCGCGTGTTCTTATCTGCCTGAGCTCTGCTCTGTCCCAAGTGGGAGACCGCTGTGAATGCGGCGTGCGCTGTCGAGAGCGGAGGCATGCACACACGTGAATATGCACACGCACACTCAGTCCCTCCTGCATGTTGGGGTGTCTGTGATTCGACTTTTTAGAAAAAGTCTATTCATAGACAGTCGGTTTTCTATGTTTACGGCCTGATTTAGGCAACATTTTGTAAAATAAAAAAAACATAGTAAAAGGCAGCTGGTGATTTCAAGTTTAGTCCTTCTGTACTAATAAAATTAATTATCCAATGAATACCGTGTAAATACAGTACCTCACAATAAATATTGCAACAAGTAAGTGGCCCGTGTTAAGTCCATTGTAAATCCTAAAGATGCTGGCCTCCATCCAAACACACAGACCTAAAAGGTTTCAGTTTGACTGCGTCCGATGGAGTTTACGAGCGGGCTAACATCTAACTAACATCATGTTCTCGAAATGTTTCCCCTCCGTTTATGGTCCAGACACGGTGTCATCCCTCCATAAAAAACCTGCCGGGCTTCCGCCGCAGCTGGAGTGCTGCAGCCGGTCTACCTCTCATAGTCTATTACCCTGAGTCGTCAGTGTGTGTGTGTGTGTGTGTGTGTGTGCGCAGGAGGTGCTCGTAGAACTCCTGGAGGAGTGCGCGGACGGCCTGTGGAAGGCGGAGCGCTACGAGCTCATCTCCGACGTCTACCGGCTCATCGTCCCCATCTACGAACAGCGCAGGGACTTCGAGGTACGCCCCGGGAAATCCCATACAACACCATGTCCTTCTGTTTCCATATCGAATTCTCTGTAGAGATCATCTACATAATGCACGTTCGGACAGAAACACATGACAGATTAGGATTGGATTATAAAGTAAGACTTGCATCCTCTGAAAATTACGTTTGTCAAAGAGTGCACTGAAGTGGAAATGGAAAGTAACTCAAATGATGAACACAGAGATGCACCAAGTAGGGATAGTGTGGAGGGTGTTTGCTTCTCTCAACCAAATGATTGTGTGTCAGACTGGTAAACAATGCACTGAAGTACAATAATTGTTCTCCGTAGACGATAACAATGTCTCTTCCTTCTGTGTGTCTCTCTCTCTCTCTCTCTGTGTGTGTGTGTGTGTGGGACAGAAACTCACCCACCTATACGACACGCTGCACAGGGCCTACATGAAGGTGATGGAGGTGATGCACAGTGGGAAGAGGCTGCTGGGCACCTACTTCAGGGTAGCCTTCTTTGGCCAGGTAACGGCACGTGGCGACCAGTGTGTGTTTTTTTTTGTTAACGCAATCTACTTCTAGTCAAAGTGTCTAATCTCGTGACAGCTAGCCAAACTAATGAGCTAGCAGTGACTAAAGTGTGAAACTACAGAGTCCCTCAGCATCCTATCATATCCCCTCCAAACCCATACTCCCTGTTAACAGCCTTCTCTCTGCTTCTCTCTTTGCCCCTCAAGGCTGCGGTAAGTGTGCGGGTTCTAGCTGTGTGTGTGTGTGTGTGTGTGTGTGTGTGTGTGTGTGTGTGTGTCAGCCTGGCGTTTGCCTGCCTTGCCTTCTGCATTTGAACCCCATTGCATCCCTCCAACGCTTGACAACCTCCGATTGAACAAGTAGCGGCTTTGAGAAGCAATCCCTTCCACTTTGCTGCACATCTTTTTGCTTACGTCCGGTTAGGTATCATTTATTCCCGGTAGATGTGTTTGAGTAGAGTCGATGTGCGCTGGACTTTGACCCGACGGAGCTACGGGGAGATTGGTACGGTGATCGTTAACCGATCTCTGAAGCCGTTGAACGACGATGCGTGGCAAACCACAAGACAGATTCAGTCGTTTACCTGTGAGCTGTAGGGCCACACGGTCCAGGCCTCTGACACAGCTACTAAACTCATCACCACCTTGCCTATGCCTTTAATTGTTGCTTGTGTGCTTGTTTTTGTTTCTACTTAACTTTCGCTTAAGTTTCTGGGGACGAGGAACCTTTTTTTCAAATCGCATGGACCAGTGTGGATGACGGGCCACCGCCTCCCTTGTTTTTTTTCATCTCTTCCCGATGTCTCTTTTTTTCATTTGGTCTGCATGCTTTGTTATGGTCTGACCGGATGTCACGCAGGCACAGCAAATGGAGACCACACCAAGGCACACTGACGGGTGGTGAAGGACTGCTGTGTGTTACGGCTTGAGCTAGTGTTACCGGTGACCTGCGGGTGACCTCCTCGGTAACCATGACGATCGGTTTGTTCCCCCGTTACCGCTGGTGGCCAATCAGCCCACAGCCAACATAAATGGCCGACGCACGCATCCACTGCGGATACATGAGATATCTCTCTTTTTTGAGGATGCTCGTCTTCTTCTTCAAGGCATTTGTATTTTTCTAGTAGATTATTACTATTCACTCCTGGTTACAAAGTTTGAGACATTAACAGTGGGTAAGGAGAATATAGTCAAAGTGACGAATGAACTCATGATCTTAGATAGGCAGAGTTGGAATGCTGCCTTTTGCAGGGTCAGACCATATGTGGAGGTCACCTGTCGTAAGCCTCTTCTTCAAGCACAACAGACTATACCAAATAATACCAGATAATACCAGATAATACCAGATAATACCGAGGAGTTTACCATTTCTCCCCTGGGCAGTAGTTATAACAGGTTATAACCATAACAGGTGCAAAAGACACCAGATCACGCTTTACCGGAGACACACGACAATGCAAATGAAAATTCATCAGTTTCAAGGCCGCAGAAGGCGCCATAACAACAGACGAGCTTGCATGGTGGCGTTAAGGAATTCACTGTCCTCCCCGTCAATTTGTTTTCTGTTTTTGTTTGGGTTTTGATTTGGTGAGCTTTTGCCTTGCTTCTGCTTGGAGCACACATTGAAAAGTAGATGATCATAATATATATATATATATATATATATATATATATATATATATTTCTATGACACCACAGTCCCGTAGTGATTTACTGTCCGTGTGAAGAGGTCTGGGTGGGGGTACTAAGCAGGTTCTGACCCGGTTCCTTCCCCGTTCTCCCTGCAGGGCTTCTTCGAGGACGAGGACGGCAAGGAGTACATCTACAAGGAGCCCAAGTTCACGCCGCTGTCGGAGATTTCCCACCGGCTCCTGAAGCTCTACTCGGACAAGTTTGGCCAGGAGAACGTCAAGATGATCCAGGACTCTGGCAGGGTGAGGTCGGAGTGTGTTTGAGAGGTTGCGTTCTATGTGCGTGGTGCATTAGAAAATAAATAAATAAAAGTCTGGAGTGTACATCCAGTTCATGCGGTGTTTTATGTTGAGTATGAGTATAAATGCGTGAGGGCAAGAGTATTTGTGTCTTCAAATGTGTTGGGTACGAACAATAAAAACTACAATGTGTAAAAAAACGATCCTGCTAATTTCCCATGAGACATTACGAGTCTCTGAACTTCTGGCTGATCTTCGTTTCCGAAGGCCTCGTCTCACTCCCTCTCGGCCCCCGCAGGTGAACCCCAAGGACCTGGACTCCAAGTACGCCTACATCCAGGTGACCCACGTGACCCCCTACCTGGAGGAGAAGGAGCTGGAGGACCGCAAGACCGACTTTGAGAAGAGCCACAACATCCGGCGCTTCGTCTTCGAGACACCGTTCACCGTGTCGGGGAAGAAGCAGGGGGGCGTGGAGGAGCAGTGCAAGCGGCGGACCGTCCTCACCGGTAAGGCTGGCCCTCTCCCATCGGCCCGGTTCATCCCGGGGGAGAAGTGGTGTCACCGTCGAAATACTGTCACCTGTTTTCATGCGCTTGGCAGTGTTACTTTAACTTTCAAATGTTGTATTTTTTGGGGCTAATTTGTTTAAGAGATTTAAGTCATGGCAAAGAACAAAGCGTAGTTTTAGTGTTTCATAAAATGCAACATATCAAAAACTATCATAGGGTTTAAGTTACTGAAGTTAGACCCCACGGCACAATCTCCGGACCATCCCCAATATCTCTGCTGTTCACAAACGTTATCTAGAAACGGCCATTAAAGTAACAGGAAAAGTATCGGTGTGTGTGTGTGTGAAGACTTCCTGGTCGTCCTCCTGGTGTTCTGCCAGGCGTGCCAATGGCCTGGGGACAGCGTGGTCAGCCGTTGACCTTGGCGTGTCCTTAATCCAGAGTGCCCCCCACTATCAGGGCTGGGTTTTATGAGCTTATCGCAGCCACATCATCCCAAAGTTCAGCCGTTATCTGGCCTCCACCTGCCAGATAGCGGCATGGGTTGGCTGTCAATGTGCTGCTCTCTCCACTTAGCTGAGCGCTAGCTAATTTACTCATCTTCTTACTTGACGTGTGCTGTGACGAGGATTTGCAATAGTAACATTTTCGTCCACTCACCTCTCCTGTTCCCGTCCCTCTCCTCTCCTCCTCCTCTCCTCCTCTCCCCCCCTCCAGCCACCCACTGCTTCCCCTACGTGAAGAAGCGCATTGCGGTGATGTACCAGCACCAGAGCGACCTGAGCCCCATCGAGGTGGCCATCGACGAGATGAGCGCCAAGGTGGGCGAGCTGCGGCTCCTCTGCGCCGCCTCGGAGGTGGACATGATCCGCCTGCAGCTCAAACTGCAGGGCAGCGTCAGTGTGCAGGTACCATGCGCCGCCACCAGAGGGCCTCTGTGAAAGGCCTAGGGTGGACGTCCTAGTGGCACACACACACAGCATCGTTCAGTTAGAAAGCAACTCCACATCCGACTGAATAACGATGAGGGGATGGGTAACAAATTACAGAGGGGGGGGGGTAGTGGACTGGACGTCCTCGTTGAGGTGAACGATTGATGTGACAAGTGCCCTTTGACCCCCCCGCAGGTGAACGCCGGGCCGCTGGCCTACGCCCGGGCCTTCCTGGACGACGGGAGCGCCAAGAAGTATCCTGACAACAAGGTCAAACAGCTCAAAGAGGTCTTCAGGTAATCCCCCCCCCCAGGCTGCGTCTGTGTGTCACGTCGACCTCCATTTTATGAAGATGAGAGTCAAAACGAAATCCATTCCGTTTACCAATCCAGTCCTCTCAGCGAGTCATACTGACCGGGGTTTCTCTCTCTCTCTCTCTCTCTCTCTCTCTCTCTCTCTGTCTCTCTCTCACTCTCTCTGTCTCTCTCTCTCTCTCTTTCTCTCCACAGGCAGTTTGTGGACGCCTGTGGGCAGGCGCTGGTGGTGAACGAGCAGCTGATCAAGGAGGACCAGCAGGAGTACCACGACGAGATGAAGGCCAGCTACAGAGAGCTGGCCCGGGAACTGTCCGGTATCATGCACGAGCAGGTACCGTCCGGTTTTGTAAATGAAGTCGAAGAGGAATGCTCGTTAAACAAACAAACGAGCGACCTTACTAACTGTACCACACATTAAACTACTGTAACTAACTTAGCTGTCTACAATGTGTCAACTGATACAGTGATGCAAATGCAAGGTCCCTATGTACTTCTTCTTGATGGCGGTTCTTTAACTGTCTTTTTACTAACTCATCTATCCGGTTCTTTTCATGCTTGCCTGACCAGATTGGATGGTAATAATGCCTTTTGAAATTTTTTTTATTTCTTTACAGTAGGTGCTTAACAGGTTATCGATGAAATTAATGTTAGATGTTTGATTATGAATCATGAGGCACGTTTGTTTTTAAACCGGCTTGAAGCACGGGAACACACAAGTAAGCCTAAACGTTTCTTTCATTCTTTTACCATTTTTACCTTCCCTTTCTTCCTCTCTCTCTCCTCCTCCTCTTCCTCAGATCAACCCGGTGGACGACGGCTCCAGGAACACCCTCTCAGACTCCTTGGGCATCTTCAACGCCATCAGCGGCACGCCCACCGCACCCAACACCCCGGGCTCCACCTCCATGGTGTGACCCATGAACCCCCGACCCCTGAACTGCAAAACGCGTCAGCGAGCATCCGCTCCGATGGAGAGACAGAATAGAGGTAGAGAGAGAGAGAGAGAGAGAGAGAGACTGCAAAAGGGAAAGGGAACGATAGATCGAAAGAGAAAGACATCTCCCGCGGTAAAGCTCCTCTTCCAGACTCATGGCTGCCCATCAAGAACTGAGGTGCATCCTTTTTAGAAGGGACCAGCCCATTTTGTATTTTAACAAGACAATATGACCAGTAGGGAGGAGGCTGCTGTCTCAGTGCACTCTCTTCTCTGTGAGACTTTGCTGATGTGAAATTCAACCCTCGTGCTCAGTCACTTCATTCTTATTGTTTCCTATGGAGACCCTCTTGCAAACCCTCCAGCCTTGTGGACAACAGAGATATTGTGTCTGTCTCACAGGGACACAGT
Organism: Galaxias brevipinnis; assembly: GCA_036023535.2. NCBI lineage: Eukaryota > Metazoa > Chordata > Actinopteri > Galaxiiformes > Galaxiidae > Galaxias > Galaxias brevipinnis. The sequence goes on along the minus strand of JAVQIZ010018262.1, from coordinate 1,014 downwards.
GACCGACTTTATGTTGATGTTCTCTACAGCCGGTCGAGGTCGTGTACAGTTTTTCCTACGATTGTGTCGTATCAATAAGGTTAGAGTAGCTGTTGGATATTAATACCACCACTGTTACAGATGCATCTGTATATTTTCCTTCTCAATTTCTGGTTCGTGCTCGCCGCCGTACTTCATTCAAATTAGTTTTCTATTTGCAGTACAAAATAAAAAAGTTCTCTGTTTGATCAAATGATTGACGCTATTTTAGACACCGGGGGAAATTATGTATGAGAACACGATGAAAAGCCTAGGGACACTGCAATGTTCTTACATATATCATGTGACGAAAGAGTGTGTGCAATATTTTCTACTGTTACCAGTCATAACCTATAGCGCACAGATGACCACTCTTGCCAAAGTAACTGTCTCAAACAGTGGCTGTGCAATGCACACATCAAAACGGTTTTTTTACACTACCTTGTTTGTTTATCTGTGAAATAGATACCTTTTTGTGACCTTGTAAAGAAGATAAGATAACATTTTTGTCTAATCTGTTAAACATGTAAAAATGTTACAGAACCTTTAATAAAAATGTAAGCAAAGAAAACAAAAACGAATTGTACTTTTAAATTGTTTTCCATCATGGTGTAGAGTGTGAGAAGGCATGGTGTGGGGTCTGGCAGGGCTTCCTAATCTTCCATATTATCTTCAATGTATGGGTTTCATTCTGGGCCCTAACTAACAGTTCCTCTACGCTCTCAGGGACAGTGAACGACACACAGGAGAGCGTCTGCTCTTCTTCTGGCATCATGAAAAAGCCACTTTGCACGTGTATGGAGCCCGTGTATTTACGTGGACGTCTGTGGCTGGGTTTGCACGTAGTGGATGGACTGCCCGCCATGGTGGGAGAATGCCTCTCCGTTTTGTGGGAACGTGCAGCACAAGGCCGTAGCCAGGATTTTTTAAATATCGAGGTCATGACTCATAAGACCTAGCCCCATTAGAAAATGTTGAAGACTATAGTATAAATAT
>JAVQIZ010018208.1:0-11620 GCA_036023535.2 Galaxias brevipinnis | reverse complement strand
GAGCTCTGCCAGGGACTGCTTTATTATGTTGTTATCAAAGATGGATTAGGGGCTTCTTAAATGTATATATATATATATATATATATAAATAGAGAGAGAGCATAGATAAATGTATATATATATAGAGAGAGAGAGAGAGAGAGAGATGGAGAGAGAGAGAGAGGGAGAGAGGGAGAGAGAGAGAGAGAGATAAAGCAAAGTCTTAAGAAATGACACAACTTGAACAACTATGGGTTAAACGAATGGGTCAATGGCAAAAAAAAAACTGTTATGGGGAAGATGAATAGTTTTCGGTTATAGTAAATTGGATCAGCAAATAGAACTTAATTTCAGGGTTCAGCATCATAGGCTTTTCACATTGATTTATGCTTTCACAACACACAAAAAAATCAGGGTAAGTTCGATTTTACTTTCCTTTCTTAAGTTTAAGTGAATGGGATACTCACTTAAAAAGCTATAGCAATGAATAGGTTTTTAAAAATGTGTGTTTTTACAATATTTTTTTCTTCCATATATCTTTCAATGACGTTTGCACAGTAAGTTAAAGTGTCACCCCTCAGTAAGTTAATTGATGACATATCATTCAGAACTTTTTTAATCCCCTGGGATCCAGTCTGGGAATGAAGCCATTTGATCACCAGGACAACCCAATAATGTGGAGTGGAATTTCCTAACAAGAGTGGAGTTCACACACACACACACACACACACACACACACACTCACACACACAAATGCACACGAGCACACAGTCACATACACAAACGCACATAAGCACACTCCCAGACATGCACACTCACATAAACACATACACACACGCACACACACACACTCACAATTTAAAACACAAACACATATTTTTCAACAGGATACATAAAGAGAAAAAGTAGATTTTTTATGATTATTTTATTATTATACTATCATTCTAACAAATATAAGTAAACCCATTCTGTCTGGTTCACACAGATTGTCACACACACACACACACACACACACACACACACACACACACACACACACACACTAAAACAACACAAACAATTGCTGATCTTTGTACATCTGGGCCCTGTCCAGCTGGTTGCCAGGCAGCAGCCCAACACATAGTCTGGAGTGTGCAGAGGAAGGAAGTGCCACTTTGAGACCTCCAATGGGCATCCGGCTCATTTCAAAATGGTATACGTACCATATATGGACCTACTGCCTTTGCATACACCTGACCAACACACATTTATTGCAGCATGGATACTGTACTGTATATGTTGGAAATACAATATCAAGTGGTCATCCAGTAGAGTTGCTGAAATCAGTGTCAAAGCGGCCTCTTCTTACAGTTTAAAATAAAAAATAAAAAAGTTAATTGGGGAAAGTATTTATATTATGAATTTGGATATACATAAAGGAACATTTAAAAAAGGATATAAATTATAGGTTGCATTATGTACAGGTTGCATTATGTATTGTAGTTTTTATTATTCTTATAAGAGAACGTTTTGTTTTGGTCTTAATTCTTAGCCCGAAACTCTGAATAAACTGTGAAATAACACAACTTCAGATTGTCGTTTAATGCAGATACACACTATTCCAGAGGTGAAAGTAGGTTTAGCAAACCTGTACGCACCCTGGCAAGTTTCACAACAAAACCAATAGGACAGATTCAGGTTACACTGACACATTTTTGTGTGCACTAATCATTTGCTTTGAGGTATTTTTTTTCGGCATTTCTGAAAATCCCTGAATTCATAAAATCCACAGTATAGCACTGACGCACAATTCAAAACACTGCTTTTCTCACAGTGTGAGGGGAGATGAGAAACCCCCTACCCCTCCCCCCACCACCCCTCCCTGAACAAATCAAGGTTAAGAGCACTCAGAAATGTGGTGTCGCCATAGCGAGGATGCAGAAGAGCTGGGGCTCTTTTCGGGGGGGGGGGGAACAGTGCGGGGAATTATCTCTGTGCTGAGGGAACTCGGCGCTGCCATCACACACTGGGAGCAGCTCCTCAGTAGGTCACAGAGCCTGGCCGTGCGCACCACTCCACCGGTGACAAACACTTACCATCCCTGCAAATCACACGGAGCCCGCTGTCAGCAGTTCTCACCGGGAGGAGGGAAGAAGGGCTGAAATAAACATTTTGGAGCAGCACCAAAGAGTGTCAGGTCGAACCAGAAAAGAAATGTAGCCAGGCAGAGCCACGGAGTGGCCAAGGATGTGTTCCTCTTTATAAAAGCAACATATATTCGGGCGGAATGCAATATCTGCACTAAATGATACAAAATATTCATGAAAAATATTGAGAAATAGGTGTTTTACATAGGTATGCCCAAAACTACTGGCTGGGAGGACAAAGCTTACAGTTGGTCATTGTTAGAGGCGGTCGTTTGCTGCTTGCTCGGGCACATCATCTTACACAGAGACAGTGGGGCTAGTTGTAAGTGAGCAGGCTGCCAGATGAGTTGTCGAGCCGAGAAACAATATTGACGTGGTGCAGATTGAGTGATTAATTTGCCAGCTATAGAATTGCTTCTGAGCTGTGCATATCAGTCTGAACGATGACAGCTGCAAAAGATGAATCGAGTGACAATGAGTGGGCATGGAAAAAACGCTTGGCGGGGACCCTGGGATGAAAAAGATAAATTTGACTTCAAAGAGATTCCTGTCTTTCAGCCGCCCCATGCAAAATTAACCAAAATACCCTAGTATTAATACAATGAATTGATACACTAACAGCAGGCATGTGATTTAGTCCCTAGGCCCCCGAAGGCCTGAGTGACAGCTCTCTCAGTGAGCGTTAGTAGACCTCTCAGAAGAGAATCTGTTTTCCAGCCATTGCCAACTGGATCTTTTCTTGCCCTTCTTCTGTGTTAGCCTATTATTTACAGATGTGCCTTTGTTGTGCTTGGAGTTTTGTCTCATACGTGGGCTGATGTTTGAGTTGTTTGCAGTGAAAGAACTGGCAGAGGGCAAAGATAAGGGGAAATTCCGAAGATGGGAATATATTAGCAGCTGCTCGTCGGGATCGCAGAAATGTGAAGGAGCGCATGTGTAAACAATCTTGTGTTTGAGGAAATGTTAAGGGGTATGGAGAGAGACCTGACCAGGGAAGGTAGGAAAGCAAATCTGCTATTTACAACCTAACCTTGTGTATGCAGAGCCATCCAACAATAGAGTAGGTGAAATGGAAAACCAGGTGTGGAGGTGTCCGAGGGACAGGGGGCCAGGCTGACACCACATGGTCTCACTCTGCGCGCTCATCCCCGGGGTCGGTCAGCCGGCCCGGCCTTCTGCCTGGGAGAGGGGCAGCTGTGACGGGGACCTGTCCCGTGTGTGGAGCGGCACACTTCAGGAGTGACCTCTTGCACCCCTGCTGGGGGGGTTCCCGCACCGCCCACTGGTCAACTGTGAAAACAAAACTTTGCCGTGGCTTTGTGGCATCTCCGCGGGGAGGCTTGCCAGATAGGGGACTACAAGAGCTTTGAGGGAGGGAGCTATTCTCTCCATTCGATTGTGAGCCTGAGGGTTGGTGGATAAGGTGAAGGGTGTGGGGTTGCTGCCGGGGCCAGGGGCTTCAACGTGTCCATTGAAATGCTTTTGAAAGAGGGATATTGGGCTGGCATTGCTCCTTTGCCTGGAAATCTCCATGACTGACACACCCCCTATGTGAATGCCTAGAAAGTCAACCAGGAGCACAGTCAATGCTGCAGCTGCCACATTTTTCCATCAGTGTGTCCACTGAGAATAACAAACAAGACAACGACAACAACCTTGTGGGACAATAGAGAGAGACGAAGCAGATCACATTATATCTTCCCGTCTCCGATCCGTTACAAGCTGAACTGATATGGCAGACACCACGGTTTCCTCTGAATAGCATTTAAGGGCTCAGGTTTTAGGAAGTATTCCTTCTCATTTTTCGACCATTTAGGATCTGGAACATGTTCTCGTTTGGAGAGGGTATTTGAACTCAAACCCTGCTGGGATCAACATACCCATGCCAAATAGGGCATTTCTAAAAGGTTGGCATGGGCCCCACAGTGTGAAGCCTGGCAAAGACATGAGGCGTGTTTTATAGTGCCAACCAAGGGTTTTGTTTGGCATGTGCCACTATGGTATGCTTTTCCCTCTCGTGAGAGCTGCCCTCAAAACAATTACATATCAGGATAAAGGAGCGAAGAACGTAATTAACTCAAAGCTTGCGTGCCTTTTTGGACCCGTGCCTACAACTAAATGAGCAGAAATTTTAAATTACATCTGACAGATCAACAAAATCGTAAACTCATGGTAGCCATGGTAGTCTTCCATGAACCTGCATTCTTTTTACTGAGTGGTTGACTGGAAGGGTTGTGCGGACATGGCCATGGACAGTTATAGTACCCTCCAAAACTACATTCCCTGTTAAAAAAGACAACATTTAAAGAATAAACTAAAAGAGGGAGGTGGTGGTGGAGATAAGGAAGGGGCGACTCCGCCCCACCCCCACCAAAGCTCTATCTTTCTGTAAAAAGTGGTAGTATAAACTAATATTATTGGAGAGGCAGGAGCGTTTGCCTCCAAACAATTGTTTCTCCACTGAAAATATCACACTGTAGGCTGAGTACAATGCTTTTGTGACATTGAATTTGTTTGTTTGGTAAAGCGGATCTCATACCCTGCATACACAGACCAACAGACACATTGTTGAGAGGTAGGGCAAAGCTTTGCTTTGCCTGTATAGGGCACTTCCACTGCAAGAGAGGAGAGAGAGAGAGAGAGAGAAAGAGAGAGAGAGAGAGAGCGAGAGAGAGAGGCCTGGCAGACTTGAAAAAAAACACACAAGGCCAGTTATGCAGAAACACAGATTTAATGTAAGGCTTGGCTCCCAGTTATAACCGGGAGAGTGAGAGAAAAAAGCTGGCCTGGAATAAATGGCAGAGGGAAGCGGAGAGGACGGAGACCTGAGAGAGTGCAGCTTTGGAGCCCCTCTCCTCCAGTAGACAGGGAAGAAGGCCTGGCTGCTGAACAGAGCTTTCAAAAGGATTCCGTCCAATAGGAGAAATCGTTGGTCCCTGGGCCGACAGGATCATCCTCCTTTTTTTGTCGGGGGGAGGGTTCTGGGAAGATGCTTCCCCATTGAAACTATCCCCTGCTTGCTGGGTAAACACTGCTATAATGCATTAAATTAGCAACAAAGGCCCTGGGGAAATCAGGCCTGACTGCAGTAAATTGACAACCCCCCCACCCCCTCCATACCCACTGCCCTTGATTTTTATGGTCCCAGGCTCAATACTGTTATTATTAAACCATGCTTACTGAAATAAAATGCATGTCTTTACACAATTACCCCTCGCAAGCAAACAACAATGCTAGTGATTCGAACGTCACATACAGGAGCTGAATGATGCCGAATTAGTAAAAAGATTCAGGAGGTGTATTGTATGCAAACACTTGATAAGAACAGCAGGTTACAGATCTGTAAAAAAACTGCGAGAATGTAGATTTTAGGTTAGAAATCACATACATTATTTACTTCAATTGTTAATACCACTAGCTGTTAAATTGATCTCCTAGGGAGGACACGTTAAATAAATCCATCACACAATAAGCAAACAAAACAAAAGATTTTTCAACAACACAATACGCGGTGTGAAAGGGCAAAACGCCTCGTGCCAAGCTCCTGCAAGCATGTTCCAAATCAGTGGCTCTGCTGGGGACCAGGTAGAAACCCCTTAACTGTGGTTTCTCACCCGCCGCTTAATCTTACCCACAATCACACTCAGTGACAGGCTCACAAAGCCGTCCGGCCAGCCCAACAAGGCCCTGCTATTATGTAACCACCGACAGCTGGGCTTTCAAGGGAGGGGTAAACCCCATCACCGTGGCAGCACTTTGTGTCACCCAGACGTGACAGCCAAGCAGGGCCCTGAGGAGCGGAAAAGGCATTATCAGAGAAAAGAGCCGCCCGCACACAGTCCACACACAAATGTGCCGAAGGGAGACTATTGAAGTCCAAATCAAAATAACAAAGATAGCCATGTAACAAAGATATCCATGTCCTCCAGAATGGTCCGTGCACGTCAGCTGTTTGGCACGACGTACACAGAGATTGATAACACGACGGGTGTTGAGCAGGGCTCTGGTACTCACTGAGAATCCTGCCTCAATGGCATTGAACTCCTGTGCCAAGCTAGCACAATGCGTGTTCTCCTGTTGAATAGGACGGGAGAGCCCGTCTCTGTGATAGGAGAACTCTTTGACGTGCACCCAAATAATTTCTTGATTGCGAGTCAGCCAAAAGTACCCCACTGACAACCTCCTTTCAAAAGAAAAATAAGTGGGAGTTGGGCACATGTGCATTTGTTTAGACTCGGAACACAACCAACTGCATGATTTCCCCCATTGTGTTCCCTAATATGTCATCTCTTTGAAATGGTGGCACACTGACACTGAAAACAGAGGCACCCTAATGCTTGATTAAACAGTGCATCTCCTTGCAGAGGGATCTCCACTACTGCAGTGCTTTGATGCTCTGAACAAGGGAGCAAGACGAGCCAGACTGGCCCGGGAGATAGCCAATAGGAGTCGTGTTGATTTTGCCACCCTTTCCAAATACTTCTGTTGTTTGAGGGAGGAATCCCTGGCAGTGGTAGAATTCCACGTCAAGGGGGCAGAGTGAAGCTGGCAAAGAGATTGTACAAAGGGTCACCATGTTACGGCCTTCAAGGCAGGATAAAGTTAGATTAATGTTGCCATATGGGAGAAGCTACATAGATAGAAATGCATTTTTCTCATTTAATACATTTTACGAACAAATTACAGCATTTATGCATAAACTTGTTCACTACTTCATTATGTTAATTTTATTAATGATCGTGTCTCAATTAGAAAACAAATATAAACAAGTTATTTGAATGAAATTGAAACTTTGAAAACATACACAGCCTATTTCATTTCAAATGTGTATTAAGTATTTCCAGTATGGCTACTTTAGGGTTTAGCACAGTACAGTTGCTGCTGGTCTAGAGGTCAGAGTACAATCCTGCCCCCTCCCCCATACATGAAATCCACAACATTTGAAAAAGGAATATAAATCAAAAATGTTTAACTGGTAACAAATTGAAGTCAGTATTTTTGTCTAGCGAAGCCTGGTTCGTACACGAGTAGGTAATTCCACATTTTAAAATGAGTTTTACGTCAGATTAAAATCGAAATCCATACCAGGTTTTGCAGGCGATTCTGGCTTCAATTTACTGTGTGTGCTTTCAGCACCAAAGCACTCACTGACAACCTTAAGAATTCCTCCGCGGCTCACTTGTGTGCGTGTATGTGACTCTGTTTTATACAAGATAACGATTGAATATTTCCGTGTAACAAAGTGCAAAGCAACATTGAAACACATCATTTTGCTTATTATTTCACAAGGTTGCGGACAAAATCGTGCGAGTCTGTTAAAGATCCTGTTTGATTAACTTAGGCACTATTTTGCCTGCCTGTCCTGTCTTTCTAACACATACAATGCATTCCTGTGTTGGTCCACGGGTGATAGGGCCTGCCTGCCTGCTGTTCCTGTAAACTCCCGCCTTAACTAAAAGGATGAAGGGGAGAGAAGAGTGGAAAGACCCTTTTAAACTGATTTGTAGGTCCCAGACTGAAAATATGAGTTTGCGGAGCTGAGAATTAAAGACATATTCAACCAAATCCATACAGAACTGAAATAAACATATCAACATTATTTTAAGAAAATATGTTTATATAATATATTTATTTAAATTATTATATATATATCATTTTATATAAATATATATATATTTTTACTTCCCCATATATACATTGGGCCTTAATGATTTTTTGCCAATTTAGGTAAAAGGATTACATTTTCTCAATTAAACAGACCTATCAAGTCGTCATATTTTTTATTAATTGGGTTGACCTTTAACTATTTTTTTTTTTCAACAGAACCCTTAAGACTGACTTTAGTTTTGCGGTGGCATTTGATTCAAAGGCTATTGTATTTTCTTACTTATTCCTATTTCTGCTTTTATAGTGGGGTTCCTTGATGATTGACATTTCATGCCTTCCATGCATAACCTCATTCCTCTCCATACATTAATTGAATCAGGATCTGTTTTGCATACAGTTCTGTGGGCGGGCAAACCGTCCTTCATATGTGAGTGATGACTGCCGTTTTCATAGCCGGGCTTGTGTGGAAAACGAGATTCCATTGCCCCTAAATGACAGTTTATGGTCTCTGATTTGGTTTAGCTTGAGATTGCCGGGCAACAAAACTACCCCGAGTCTTGCATCAAATAGCCATCTGTTCCTTGGCCCTATAAAACTGAATTAATTTCACATAATCCTGGAATTCAGCTGTGGATAGATGTCTCCGGGTAAAACCTCTGTTCATCTTAGAGCACTGACCATAGAGATTTAGAAAGCTGACTGTTTCTCTCATACCAACCTGTATCATAGGAAATATAGTTTTGCACGTGATCGTGTGCTTTACGTCTATCCAGCACATAAAACCCAATTTATGTTAACCATTAGGATCGGTTTTGAAAATTGGAGAATTAATTTGATTGAAAATTACATTCATGTTACAAGAACATAACTCATATACATGTACCTCATATTGTTCCATTGTGTTCTAGTGATCGGCTTGGTTGCAGACACATTTCTTTTTATTATTATTCATTTTAATCTAAAATGTTTATGTCTTATTGTATATTGTTGTCCCTTTTAATATTGTTGTTTTGTACAGTCATTCCAGCAAAGCACTGATCATTTAGACCAACTTGAATTAACCAACTAGAAGAAACAGAGAGGGAGGCCTATTATTTGTGTTGACTGTAATGCAGGTCATAGCATCCTAATCCCCTTGACTATATACTGTGGTATTCCCTCCATGCATACACAAAGCCTAGAGGATTGTCACTGTAGTCCACTGGAGATCTGAACAGGGTAGGCTATGAGACACGCAGATATCTAGCAAAGCCAAAGAATAGATTTTTGTTGCCATGTTCAAAGAATACCTGTATTGTCAGAGCTCATATAGGAAATCAAGACCAATCAAAGAACGGCAATGGCAAGAGAAGTGTGCCAGAGGCAGAGTGCATTTGAACTTGTTCAGACATTAGCTCTCCACTAGCTACACCCAGACAACTGCCCAGTCTGGTCCCCAGTGGCCTCTTCACCTTCTTGGCCCATGGCCTTGACCCCGTGTTGTGCGAGGGCAGGGGCCTATGGCTGGCCAACAAACGGCATTTCCACCCAGCCCTTTGCATCCGCCAGCTTCCCTCTATGCCTGTTAAACTTAAGCTGGTTTACACATTCTGATCCGGCAGAGAGGCGGCAGTCCAGCGATACAATGCCCATTGAGGAGGAGAGGTCAGGGGCTCACCGCTGCGACCCCAGCACCAGGCCATTGTATAGGAGCAACGCACCATCCCGCTCAGTGCCCAGGCTGATGTAGAGTATCACTGCACACACTCTGCTGCCACTAAGCCAGACCACTGGAAAGCACTTTAGACATCAGACCCACCATTTCTGCTGTGTTCTCCACCTTTGCTTCACCTCCCACACAGTGTTGCCGGATAGATCACGCTTTGATTAATACTATCTTCACGTCAGGGGAATAAGACTTGGAGCGTGAGATCAGCTGTTACAGCAATAATATCAAAAGAGACACACATTTATAATTATTTGTAATTGTCTGGCTCGTCTCTCCCCTGCCTGCCAGGCACAGAGAGGGAACAGAGGCTGGCTGATCACCTACATTTAAATCTCTGTCATTTGGAAGATGGGTATATATATATATGTGTATATATATATATATATATATATATATATATATAGTCTAAAATCTATAGTATAGGGATATATATATTGTCTGTAAAGAGGGTCATGGAATCGTGATGGAATGGATATTCACTGTTGTGGTGGTATATTAATTAGCCAGCCTATTCTTAATTAAAATATTGCTTTCCCATAAAAACAGAAGCACCTATATCTCCAACAATGCTGTGATGAATGTCTGTGTAAGATCCGAGGAAGTAGCTCTTGCTTTCATGGCAGCAATTAAAGCAGAGGTGGGAAGGCTGTGGGAAACATCATGGGCAGAACTAAAACATTAACTCAGGACTACCACCTAGTGGGTGAACATATGTATCACAGTGTTATTTTCTGAAGGGCAGTTATTAGTGAATGTGACCCAAAATTAAAATACTACCATATTGTGTAAAAGAAAATATCTGTGGTGTTGGGTCAAGGCGGTCAAACAGAAAAAGAAAGCATGTTTTCAAAGCCTGTGAGAGTATTAAAAAAAAGTGAGTTCACAAAAGCATTGTAATCATTTATTTTACAATATACAACATAGAGGTTCTTGAAAAAACAACACCAAGGTGGGATACATACAACCACCACACACAATGAAGACACAAAGTCTACTTCAAATTCACATTGTAGGAACTTTTTTCAGTCTTATAAATGGCTCAGGCTGATACCGTGACAGACCCATATTCTTCTTAGTATGTCATTGTACTATGTGACAGGATCATGAACTTCAAGGTCTGACGTGATGACCAACCTCCATAAAAATGACAGTGCCACCACTCGGGTGCAAAATCGAAATGGAGTTTCAGTTCTGTGATGCAACCGTGACTAAGTGAGCTCTCGCAGTGCTCCCCCAGCAGACGGGCGACTGGGTCGGATTAGGTGGAGGGCCTTCATTAGGAAGCAGGGAAATTAGGTTCTCCCAATCTCTGGCTCCTGGGATCCGTTTGTAGTGGAGAAACGCTGGGTGTCTGGTTCCCTGCGCGCCGTTAGAAGATCTTATCCACTTGACAATCACAGCCCTCCTGGGGGCTGGCAGTCTGCCAAGAGAGGTAGGACTAAAGTGCCACTTAGGATATTGCTTGAAGGACTGCTCTCCTTGTTAAACTCATTGCCGTGGGCATAAATATAGGCACACGTCGGGTGATTTATAGGCACACGCTTCCACTGTGCGGTCCTTCCGCTAACAGGGGTGTGGACAAATGGATTGTCCAACTGGAGGAACTCTCCTTTGATTTAGGGCCCGATCCACGGGAAATAGCAGAGAGAGGGACCACGTGCTTGTGTTTGCATGTGTATGTGTGTGTATGTGTGTGTGTGTTTGAGAGAGAGAGGGGGGGGGTGGCTGTCTGAGACAGAGTTTGTGCTCTGCTTCTCCCATGTCCTCAGGCACACACACAGTTTGTAATGCTACATACCAAAACAAATTGAATGTGTACCACTTCTTATGAATCGCGTTGATGAAGAAGTGTTCCCTCCAACATTACATTCCCAGTGGCTCTCCCAGGGAAGGGCAGTGGGGACGGGCCAGGATCTGTGCCAGGTCTGGTTGAACCGCAGGACCAATGAAGAGAAATGGCTGGCTGTCTGTAACATCAGCAAGTTCTTTGCCAACTGAAAAGGGGACAAGCTGTCCCATGTCCACAACACATGCTCTCGGGCAATTTCTCTTTGTCTCTCTCTATCCCTCCCCTGCCCATCCCTCTTCTTCTCTGACTGTCTTAGTCTGAGTGTGTATGTGTGTGTGTGTGTGTGTGTGTGTGTGTGTGTGTGTGTGTGTGTGTGTGTGTGTGTGTGTGTGTGTGTGTGTGTGTGTGTGT
>JAVQIZ010018196.1:0-14850 GCA_036023535.2 Galaxias brevipinnis | reverse complement strand
CATAGCTGGGAGAGCAACCCTCTTAAGCATTGCCGTCCACATTTTTGTAGCATTACAGGTAGTGTTTCTGCTTCTCCCCTCTGTTTATGTAACCTCTGACCCTGTTACATCACTGCGTGGCTGGGATAATTAGCCAGCCTTGGTTTAGGCTGCCCCCCCCCCCTCCATACAGGGGGTCTGTACAGATCTGTGTGGTCCTCCACTCACCCCCGTCATGGAACCCCCGCTGACAGGAGAGACCATGAGAGGGTGGGCAAGGATAGCGAGAAGGGAGGAGGAGGAAGGGGGGGGGGGGGGTATGAAAGCAGGAAAAAGACGATGAGAAACATGTTTGGAGAATAATGGAATGAAGGGGATTTAAGAAGAAAAAGCAACTAAAGGCAGTGGAGTCTCAGATTGTTTACATTCGTTCCCTTCCTGTCAACGTTCTAGAAGGGGGTCTTGATGTGCTTTCAGACTCGTAGGACACAGGACAACATTGCCAGACTATCCTTTGAATGAAGATAAAGCTTCACGCCAAAGTTTTCCTGATTTGTTTATTTTATTTTTTTCCATCTGCCTTTTTTTTGCCTTTTCCCACCAACAGACTTTTGCAGTAGGAGTCCAGTAAAATGTTCCAACAGCCCGGTACACTTTCCCCCCGGTCCTCATGCAGCAAAGCGACCCCACCATTGAAGACTATGTAGTGGGCCTGTAGGCAGGCAGTCAGTCAGCCCGCGGTACTGTTACCTCTCCATACGGCAGTTGGCTCTCGTTTCCATCTCGACGTTCCCTCTAATTGAAGCCGCCATAGTCACTTTGTCTGATTGACATCTGTGGAAACATTTAAGACCTGCTCCGATAAACACAACGCACCGCTGGTCTGCCTCCCTACGACGTGGTGCTGCCCCTCCCCGGCGTGCTCTGCTCAGCTCGGGCATGTTTTCTTTAGCCCAGAGACGCTGGCGCTGTGGAGGGATAGAAAGTGGAAAATCGTTAAGGGGTTTGAACCGGGCCGTCGACGGTAACGGCGTGCCTGCTGTGCGGAGAGCTGAGAGTTTGATTGGTTGTTGTGACAAGGCCCTACGTCTCATTGGTTGTTTTGACATGCGGTAAACAACGGGGGAGGACTTTGTGTGTGACGGAGAGGGAGAGTCCCTATTCCCCTGACGGTCTTCCAGATTGTATTGCTCTGAACGTTGTGTGTCTAGTGTCTCAAGGGCGTGATAAGGTTTTCTTGCGTTATTTAATATTCAATGGGTAGAACGAGACGATATAAATAAGTTAAACGGATCTTTCATGCGCGCGCGCACACACACACACACACACACACGTGCGTTTTAGGGATCACACACAGATTAGTGTGTGCAGGCCAATGTGGGTTTGAATCGGTCAGCCAGGTTTCCATGGGTGACAGTGCAGTGATGAGTCTTTAGTCTCTTGGCCTACTGATGTTGTGATTCTGGTCATTTCAGCCCTTGTGTCTTAAGTAATGATGTGTTAGTAATATGTTGGATTATTATGTTACAGAAATCACAGGCTCAATTATTTAATCTTTGGCCGTTTGATCAGAGGAAAGGGCCTCCACTCGTTTATGTGTGTGTGTGTGAGTGTGGGAGAAGTGGTGGATGTGTGAGCTGTTTCTGTGTTTGGGTGTGTGTGTGGGTGTGCGTGCGTGCGTGTTTGGGGGGGTGTGTGTGTTTGGGTGTATGAAGTACCGGAGGGTGCTGAGGACGTTCTGAACTGACTCTCATTGCTGACATCGGATGTGGCCTCCAGTCTCGGCAGGGCGACCTGTTTGTCTAACCTTGTCTTTACGATCTCAGAGCTGATTCGTTTCACAGTGGCAGAAACACACACGTCCATGTCTGAGCAGAACATCTGGCATCACCCAAATGGAAATGACATGAATATGGATTATGTTAATTCTGAAACGTTCAAACGGATTCTTCTCTGAATGTTTTGAGGCTGGCCTTGTCATTTGTTCGATGCTATAATGTTGGAAACACTCATACGTTACCATAAATCGAAGAAAGTCATAGCAGGAATCCCAGGCATTTGGGGGAAATATGTATTTCCTCACTTTAAAATGCCTATATTAAAACCAAAGTGAAGTGCCAGGCAGAAAGTCAAAGTGTCAGACTGTCCATTGCTTAATTAGGGCTTCCCTTTTGACCACCTCAGGCTAAGCCGGATGGATGGGCTCAGCATGGTTTGTTCTTTAAACTGGTATCACTTTTTAAAGACACCCCATCATTGAAGTGCAATGCATAATGTGTCTCTGGATGTTCAACAACTTGTGAATGAGCTAACGTGTGTGTGTGTGTGTGTGTGTGTGTGTGTGTCTGGCTTTCTGCAGGCTACGGTCTGTGTGCTGCCAAGGCTCAGTACCCCATCGCTGAGCTGGTCAAGACCCTGGCCGATCAGGGCAAAAGTGTCAGGTAAGCCCCCCCCCCCCAGGGACCAGCTTTATATTGTGGCCAGCATGATCCTCTGGTCAAAGAGCACTGAGGGGTGTACAGATAGAAAACAAAGGAGACCAGCGTCGAGGGGAAAACCAGACTGAAGGTGGGGACAGCAGAGAGGAAGAGGAGAAGAGGTGACAAAGAATATGAGACCCAGGGCAGAGACGGAGGAAGAGGAGGAGGAGGGACCAGGCAGAGCGGAAGCCGTGTGTAATTTGCCTGCGTTCGTTTGATCCTCGCTCCTTGCAGCTGCTGCTCCTTACAGCATTTGTACTTGATTAGAGGGAAGTGGGTGGTCAGAGAAAGAGCAACCCCTCCTCCTCCTCCTCGTCCCGACTCGGCCCTCTCTCTCATTCTTTCCCTCTCTCTGTCTCCCTCTCTTCCTCTCTTACCCCACCTCTCCCGCTCTCTGGCGCTCTTGTCTGTGGTTTTGGCCTCCTACTTGTTAGTATTGTTCCACGTGTTAAATGGCATGTGATGGCAGCCTGTTTGGCAGCCCCCTCCTCCTCCTAGCAGCGCTGACTGGAGCTGCATGACATG
The DNA here is from genome assembly GCA_036023535.2 of Galaxias brevipinnis. Taxonomy (NCBI): domain Eukaryota; kingdom Metazoa; phylum Chordata; class Actinopteri; order Galaxiiformes; family Galaxiidae; genus Galaxias; species Galaxias brevipinnis. Next base: position 11,866 of record JAVQIZ010018196.1, on the reverse strand, counting down.
GCTAGTTGAGCTCTGAAGAGCCACACTCTGGCCCCAGGGTCTCCCTCTGAGCTTCCTAATAGCAAGAGATCAGAGAGGGGGGTGTGATGAACACACACACACACACACACACACACACACACACACACACAGGGCAGCAAAGAGTCACCTCAGGCCTTGTAAGTCGAGTGCAGCTTCTCTGATCTTTTGGTTTTGCTCTGTGATCGTAAAACGGGTCTAGTGGGTATCCTCAGGGTCCTTTCCCTACCATTCACCTACATTATGTTCCCCCTCTCTCTCTTTCTCTTTCTTGCCCCCCCCCCCCCTCCTCTTTCCCTTCTTTTCAAGCCCTTTTATGACCCCTGACACAGACGTTAAGACTGAATCCTCCATCCTGTCCTCATCTCCTCTCAGACTCTCTACATTACTCACACTACACAAAGACTTCCTGGACTCTGTCCACATAGTCATCCAATTGGAGCGTGCCGTTTAACTAGCTTGAGTTGTTTTTAGTGTTAAACATCTAAAGTTTGTCTTGAGCTGCCATTGATCGGCCACCGAAAGATGCCCTCGTTGCCCTTGGTAACTCAGACAAACGTTAGTAGTTTAACACTACAAACAACTTAAATATATTTAGTACAGGCTTCTTTGGCAGGCAAATATCCCTTGGTAAGTCTGCAGGGTGTACAGCCGGGCAGTGCGGCAGCTGATCTGTCTATCTGTCTGTCTGTGTCTGCCTCCAGGTTTGGTATTCATCCAGTAGCTGGCCGCATGCCGGGTCAGCTCAACGTCCTATTGGCTGAAGCTGGCGTGCCATATGACATTGTGCTGGAGATGGACGAAATCAACGAGGACTTTGCTGGTAAGCTCATCCCCCTAGTCCTTCTTGAGTCACATACAGAATGTGATGTTGTCTAGGATGCTACATCTTGTCTGGGGTGGTACGGGCAAAAATAACCACACTTCTATGCTGACTTTTTTTAGATGATCATTTTCAGTTGTAGCCTGTTTGTTTGCTTTTTGGTTTACGTTGGTGTGTTTGTCTTAGATACGGACCTGGTGATGGTGATCGGGGCCAACGACACTGTTAACTCTGCAGCCCAGGAGGACCCCAACTCCATCATTGCCGGCATGCCCGTCCTGGAGGTCTGGAAGTCCAAGCAGGTGAGGAGGGAACACACCAACGCACACACACACACCCACACACACACAGGTGTGGGCCCAGCCTGCTCCCATTAGTTTGGACTGTGTGCGTGCGTCTCTGTGGAATGACATCAGGAGCATCTCCCTGGTAACCATAGACTCCCTGGTTCCCACTCCTTTCCACTCATCATCCCTGGGGAAATCACTGGAGCTAGCCACACACACACACACACACACACACACAGCTTGCATGCATGTGCAAGTGATTCACACAAACAAGTAATACCTCATCCTTACCTTAGCTTTACCACTCCTGTGTCGTGTGTGCGGGCGTGCGTGGTTCCTCTTTCAGATGGTGTCTTACACCCCCAGCTCTGTTTTTGACTGGTGCTAATAGACCCAGTCCACCTCTGGTTGCACCCTAGTCCCAACTAAAACCATGTGCCTCATGCATTATGGATGAAGAAAGAGGAGAGGAAGACGAGGGGGATGGAAACTGAGGGGGAGGGGAGTGTGGGACTCTAGACAAAGGTGCACTGGTGTGTGGTGGTTTCACCTGGTCGCTGGAGATCATTTCCTGATCTTCTCTGATTGGTTCCCACGTTTGTCGGGGTCCTGTTGATTGGTGTGTCCTGACCCCACCGCCCGGCAGTTCCAACTAGCTTTCAGAGTGAAAGCAAAAAGAAAACCACACACACTCTGACTCACACACTCCACTCCTGTTCTACTTTCATACTTTCAGGGATTTTCAAGTAGGGACTCCAGCTGAACCACGATGGCTTACTCAGGGCTTTGCTTTGTCTATGAAGTGCACTCTCCCTAGCAGATAGTTCTTTAAATAAACACGTGATGAGTGCATTGTTTCTATGATTAATAACTTGCACTTGCAAAAAAAAAAAAGTGTATAGCTACTATAGGTCAATATATCATTTGCAATTTGAACTTGCCTTTGCTAATGTAACCTATTTGTGTGTGTGTGCACAGGTGGTGGTGATGAAGCGCTCCCTGGGGGTGGGCTACGCTGCCGTCGACAACCCCATCTTCTACAAGCCCAACACCGCCATGCTGCTCGGCGACGCCAAGAAGACCTGCGACGCTCTGTCGAGCAGGGCTCGTGAGCAGCAGTAAGACGGCTCCCTGTGTGCGGAGGAAGGATCAACGTTTCTATAAGAGGAGGAGTGTCAAATTCATCAGATACATTGCTCTAGTGGCAGATTAGATTTTTTATTGATTTGATTATGAAACCGTATCGAACAGACACGCGGTCTATGCAACAGACATTGCACTGTCACGTTTTGGTGTGTGACAATCGGAATGTGTGAGGCTTGTATAGATTGTTGCGTTGTATTTGACAGTTCCTTCTTTTATAGAATGTTAAGGTAGGCAGGAGGGGCACGGGCCCAGTGCACCTTAGCAACCACGGTTGAGGAGGATCGATTCCATTTCAGCACAGTCGTCTCAGGAAGGGTAAAAAAAACTGTCGGAAGTATTACTTTCTTAATCAGTGATCAATAAATATTGTTTAGAATCGATAGCATTAAGCAAAATTAAGTGGCTTTTTTTTTGTAGCTACTTCCTATTCGACTGAATTGAAGTTGCACTTTGACCTCGACCTAGAAACACTCGTCCATAGCTAGGAGTAAGATAGGAAAGCCCATCAAAATTCTAGTTAGAAAGCATTTAGGTTGTTTTTCTCCTGATAACTTTTCTTTGTCACGTTTTGCTACATTAATAAGTAGGGTTTAGATAGTTTTGCCTAAGACTTGTCGCATCGTTAAGTTTTTTTTTCTTCTCAAACACCATCTTCAAATCAAGACAAAAGGGATAACCGGTGTGAGACATTTTTGTAGACCTGCTCCTTGGTTCATATTTTTAGTTCTGTACTGTATTGTACCATCTATATGTATGGCCAAATGTGTAGCCATGGACAACAATCCAACCCAAACTGTAAACTGTTTCTTCCCTTTTCTTTTGATTGTCTTGGGACCCCTTTGTGCCTTCGGTGTATTTACCGGTCTCTGACCCTCGTGGTAGTAATGTTACTGTACATGTTCTTTGAGGGTTTGAATGTGGCACACCTTGGCCCTCCTTTCAGCCACTCCAATAAGCTGGTCCATTATGCCCAATGTAGACGTGAATGAAGGCTATGCATACATGAAATGATGAGTGGTAACGGACAATGAAACAATTGGGATCTTAGGGTTTAATAGTTATTGCAGTTGATAATCATGACGTGGTTGCTTGGAATTTATTTTTAATTATTTTTTTAAGTAATTTCAGAACTAACTGATTCTAATAGCTGTATGATTTGAAGTTCATAGGTGCATGTAGTTCATTTTACAATAGATGGTGGTCCATATTTTCTTACCATACTGTTAAGCTGATCTGAGGACAGTAGTCTGTGCAGAAGGTTGGAGATTCCTGAAAGGGAGTGCTAGCCAACTTGCTGCGGCCCATCCGATCTAGTTTCAGATCTAGTCTGCACTGTGTGTACTTGGTAAAGGAAAGGGATCATCTCTAACACCCTGGGACACAATGCATTGACCATGCCAACTACCCTACCTCTCCATAGAGTCTACAAGCATGACCTTCTTCCGTAGAACTTCCTGCAGATCCCTACCTCGACTAATTCTTCAGCATTTACATCCTAACATTCTGTTCTTCACGTACATTTCGACCAGACCTCAGTTTACTACCATCTGCTGTATGTTTTGCTTAGAGCAGCATAGCTTCATGTTCTCGCAGGAGAAGGGTGATGATACCAAACACACAGGTGCACAGACCAGTAAATATCATTTGCAATGCCATATTTGTACCTGTTTTTAAGTCTTTCGATTTGCCAAGCCACAATAGCGCATTTGTACCAGTTTAAACTTTTGGATTCGCAATGCCTAAACACAATACAATGTTTTTACGATGCCGCCATTAATGATTTTGATGAAAGGTCTTTTGAAAATGATGATGTTAACGTTTTGATGCCCTGTATTTCCAGTAGAGTATTTTTGTAAAGAAGAGACCCCGTTTTGTGTAAAAAAAGATGAGCTTTGAGAACAAGCATTGTAGTTCTGACATTACAGTGTGGAAAGATACATTAACTACTGTGAATGTTGTTATTTCTCTGTGGACTATCATGTAAAGTTATCCCTTAAATAAACCTGGATTTAAACCTGATTCTGCCTCTGTTGGGTTATTTTCTTCTTCTTAAAGCGCTTGGGCCTTGGGCCTTAAATGTCACTGTCTTTCCATTGTTGAATGGGAATGCCATAAACGTTTTCTAGGGTTTCACAATCAAACAATAAGGTTTGTAAAATGTTTTGAAAGTTCCTAATCCTGACCAAATCCCTCATGTCATTTTGACCTGGAAAAAGGGTTTCATCGCACCGCCTGGAAGCCCCCACTGTAATAGCAGCACATACAGTATGTTCCCCATGAAGTTCAAAGACAGTCACTACAATGTAAATATAAGATCCCACTTTGCCCATTTAATCTTTCATCTGTGGCTCTAAAGGAATGAGACATTTTAATAATTAGATGGGTGCAGAAGTTGTCTGAGGGATTACCAGGGGGAAAAAAGGCCACCTGTGTTTTGCATGCGATATGTCTATGAGGGCCACAATAAACATAAATACCGGTTGCCATATTTCCTCCTGATTGCCTTGTCTTCAATGGAAGGCACTTAGCTGGGGTGCCCTGAATGGAGTCTTCCCTGAGGAGCGTGAAGATGGCGTGACGTGGGTGACATGAGGGCCACTTCATCCCCTAACAAGTAGCACTCAGACGTGGCTTTATCTCCTCTCCGTTAAGACCCGGAGCATAGGAACGCCGACACGCCCCTAGCAGAGGTGACTGAAGGGAAGACACGGGGAGGGAGATAGCAGAGATCCGAGGGGACGAGTGTGTGATGAGATGAGGGTTCAAACGGCAGCGGGGGGGGGGGGACTGCTCTATTGTCCGACCTGTATTTCTCCGGAGCTTTCCGGGACAATCTGCCCCCATGCGGCCTCCGTCCTGGGAGGGTCTTCTCTGCCTGGCCGCCTGAAAGAACCATGATTTTGTTTTCCCTCCGCGTGGCATGCAATGGGCTCAGCGTGGTGTTTGAGTCTACTTGGAATGTGTGAAAGAGTAAAGCACGCTTTTAAGATTGACTGATAAGCTGTGGGCCCATGAGTTACCATTGAAAGTGACTCTTGTGATATTTACTTATTTCTGCTATCTATTTTCAAGATAAAATCCAACATACTGTACCACATCAAACATGCTGTACACACACACGCACACACACACACACACACACACACACACACACACATATACCCAGTAGTTGGCTTGGCACAGCAATGTTTCTATCCATTACAATGAAAAGAAGCTCAAAAGCCCCTCCAGCTGTCTACCAGCATCCCCAGTTAGCTCTCAGTCTTTCAAAGATACGTACATCTCCCAAAGTAGTCCTTGTTGGCTTCCTTCAGTCAAAGGGTTTCGTTATTTTCCAGGTGTCCGCCACAATCCTGGCGAGCCAACATCCAAGGAGAGGAGACGAGGATGGAAGCTCATGGTGTTTGTTTGACTCCATAGAAAGCTCCGGCCTTAGACACCAAACCCTGCAGGCTGCCGACCTGAGCGCAAACGCATGCACCCGCCTTGGCGTGTCCCAAATCCCTGCAGAGGCCTGCAAAGAGAACGATGTGTGCAAGTAGAGGGCCCTATGGTTGTCCTACACCAGCATTGCACTGGGACTCAGTCTACACTGCAAGATTGAGCACTGCTTTTTGTCTTGAATCACTTTAAACTATGGAGATCTAGGGTGAACATTATTTAATAAAATATAACACTAATATATCTGTCCCCCTGCTCCAAAATACCAAAGCTCTATGTGCCCCTAAAGCTTAATGTAAGCCCTGACAAATCAACAGGACCTCCAAGGTAAATAAAGGTGGGAGTAAATCCAATAAGAAATCCATCATGCCCATACTGTATTGACTTGTGTGGGCTGCAGGTATTACTGTAATGGCCTCTCCTTGGCTCCAGTGTAAGCACAGGGAGCCGGGGCTAAGATGGAATCCCTTTCATCGGGCGTCTTAGTGGCCTTCTCTCTCCCAGAGCCCAGGCCCTAATGTCCCGGCACACTATCTGATCTCTCCGGCTGCTTGTTTAGAGAACCTGTGTTATGGAGGGGACATTTCAATGACCCCCCCCCCCCCCCAGCACTCCCCTCCCTGGGCAGTATTCCTGGTCCGTGTCGACTGTCCCAAAGTAGTTTTAGGCCGTGACATGTAAAGATAAATGAAGACACATTGTAGGCAGGGCTAGCAGCGGCAGCACATCGGCCCTTTTTTTACTGTTCAATTTCCTTTCAGCTCGAAGCTGGATAACATAAACATGGTCAGAGTGTCCTTTTAAGCTGCTTTTATTGACCAGCTGCTCCGCACTCTGGATGGGAGTGGAGGGGAGAGGAGGGTGGAGGAGGGGATGGGGCGACTGCTTAATGTAGCAAAGAGGAGAGGAGAGAGAGGGGGCTTTCTGAAGTATGGAGGCGTTTGGGCCTTTCACTCTTTCTCTTTCTATCTCTCATTCGCTCTGTTTCTTTTATCATGGCCTTGTGGTAAAACAAACATGGAGGATGGGGAGAATTTATTTATGTGTGATTCATACGAATTGTCCGGGTTCGTGGACATATTGCCTTGTCAGAATGATAACGTTGGTCAGAGGTATCCCCAGCGTTGCATTCTGAATCCTATTACCTGGTGAGACAACAAACTCACATTTCTAAGCCAGGGCAGGATATGAGTCCTAGTCTGAGTCACTGTAAACTCATGGCGCTCTTATTGTGAAGGACCCACTCACCTCAAAGGAATAGAACAGCTGATGAGTCGACACGCAACTAACCTGTTGGTAAAAGACGGAGGGAATTTTAGCTTTCTTGTTCCATAAATAGGGTAATACTGCTGAGACTGTTGATAGTTTATTACAGAGTTTGTGGTGCTCCCCAACCCAGAGGGCTTCCCCAGCCTTCCTACCAGCCAACATCAGCCTTCAGCCAGACATCCTACTAGCCAGCAAACCAGCATCCAACCAGCTATCCACCCAGACAGACAGCCAGCCAACCAGCTATCCACCCAGACAGACAGCCAGCCAGCCAGCTATACATCTATCCATCCACCCAGTCAGCCAGCCAGCCAACCAGCTATCCACCCAGCCAGCTATCCATCCATCCATCTATCCATCTATCCATCCACCCAGTCAGCCAGCCAGACAGACAGCCAGCTATCCACCCAGTCAGCCAGCCATCCAGTCAGCTATCCACCCAGTCAGCCAGCCAGACAGCCAGCTATCCACCCATACAGACAGCCAGACAGCCAGCTATCCAACCAGTCAGACAGCCAGACAGCCAGCTATCCAACCAGTCAGCCAGCCAGACAGCCAGCTATCCACCCAGACAGACAGCCATCCCACCACCCAGCCATCCCCTGCTGTGCCTACATGGGGACGTGAACCACCACGTGTGTGTGATGTGGGGAAGGAGGCTGGCACTGTAGTGTCTGGAGGAAGTCTGTGAGAACCTCAATAAAACACACTCTCTCTCGCACACACACACACACACACACACACACAGACTCGCACGCACACACGCACACACACCCGAGAGCCTGGTGGTCTCCGTTGGTTTTAGTGGTTTCTCTGACATTAGTGAAGAAGCCGTTTTATCACTCTAAGCCTAGAGGTGCATAGAGGGACATGCAGCAGAACTGAAAAGGGAAAACCCCACTGTAGCATATCAGTCATTAATGAATGTCTATTTATTTATGTTCCTTTGAACGTCTAGTCATTCTTTTTTGTTGTTGTATTGTTTTCTCTAAAACCATTTTAATTTGATCTCTTTCCTCATCACAGGTCTACACTCACTGTGCTGTACATATATTCACAGAGAGGCCCAGCGTTTGCCCTGTCTGCTCCAGGCTTCATCTCCAGAGCTCTGCCTCTCACTCTCTGGCTTGGATGAACTGAGCGCTGAGGTCAACAGTTCACCCCAGGGCTCGTAGAGGGCCAAGCGCCCCCGTCGGCTGGGAGCGGGCCAAGCCCCCTGTTGCCTGCTCCAGCAGAGTCTCACATAGCTCATCTCTGGGAAGTGTTTGGATGTTTAATGGGCCTGGGGATCTGGGGCGCCCTGCAGTCCTCACACATCCCCGCTCGGAGAACACACCGCCAGGGGCCATCTATCTGTCTCTCTGCGGTGTTGTTGCAGGGCCGACCCCAGAGCCTCCAGGACAGCGGCTTTGGGCCCAGCCAGCTAACTGGGCCTGCAGAGTCAGCCGGATACGTGTCCTGGGTTTGAGGGCAACGGGCCCAGCTCTCAGTATGTGTATCCTGTCTTTTACCATTGGTTGGTATGAGGATGAGGATGATGGAGAAGGGCACTATACTTGTATGGGGAGACCTTCCCTCATCTAATGTTCTGTAGGCACCCGATAGTTTGTTCAGCAAGTGAAATATTGTGGTTTTCCAATTCATAGTCTTCAAGTTTTAAGGGGAGCTAACAGTTTGGTCTGTTTGGTGCCAGAAAAGTGAATGACTGAGAATCAACATGTGTCAGTACTTATCGCTCTCCTACCATCAAGAGAACGTCTTTATCTTCGCACCTCATAGACACCTTTCTGTTCTGTGGTGAAATGGCATCTTAACACTGCTCTAAACATCTGGATTTACACTGGAGAAGAGCACAGGGCCGTGGAAACCAAGCCTTATCCAGCTGGAATCGGAGGATTTCCTGATGCATTTGCGATGCCGTCCAGCTTTTCAAACATCGATTTTGAAAAGTGTTTGAATAACAACATCTAGTTTTACAAGGTACGGCCATAAAGCAATGACAGACTTATAGCTGGTAGATGATCATCGGAGTGTGAAATAATAAACACAAATGTCCTCCTCTAAAGCCGTACGCGACCTTTGCCCCTTCTCTAAGAATGCTGGTGCAAACGAAGGTCAATAATATAACTCATACAAACACTAGCGTATAGCGCTTTGTGGAACATTTTGTTTTATGTAACTAAGAAACGTGTAACTGCTTATAAAGGGGTCTATGTCCTCTCTCTCCACACACACACACACACACACACACACACACACACACACATAATGCAGCACCACATTTTCCTCGACCCCTTCTCTGGGTCTCATACCATGGCCGCCACTCTGACCTGTCAGCAGAGGTGCCTCTTATCTGGGGGAGGGCTGGGCCTTTCTGTGAGAACTCCCCGGAGTCACCGCCATTAAAGAAGCTTTGGAATGGAGCTCCCATCCCACAGGAGTTGACTGAATGCAGTGTCCTGTGTCCATGGAGGAGGGGGTCCATGTAGAGAAAGAGAGGGGGAGGGAGGGAGGGAGGAGGGGAGAGAAGGATGGAGGAGCCTTTTTGTCGACCGCATAGGTGTGCATGTTTTTCCCTTTGTTTGTTTGTGTTGTTCTGTTTCACACCACTTTATGTTTGTTCTCTCTTTCTCCAGCTCTAGTTTGAATTTCGGACTGAACTTTCAATGGTGAACAGCTTCATCTCGCATGCAATCTGTTTCTCGTTACTCTCTTTGCCCATTTCACATTTACCTGTCCCCCCCTAACCCTCCTACCCCACTCTAACCCCAAACCCTCGTACCCCAACCCCAACCCCCAACCCCCAACCCTCCCTCCTTGACAGTGATGTAAGTGTTTTCAGACAGCTGCACTCTGAAGTCTACCTGTGTGTCTGTCTGCGTCAGGGTGGCAGAGAGGTGATCTCAGGCACCAGGAACAAAGACTGAAAGAGAAAGAAAGAACGAGCGGAGGGGAAAAGAGAAAGAGAGAGAACAGAGGGAGAGGGGGCTTCAATGGGAGTCGGGTATCAAGAGGATAACCACCTCAGTGTCAAAGGGGCCCCTGCCAGCCACACACACAAAAGAACGACTGACACCATGAAAGAGGGATGAGGTTTCACAGGCCGGCCGGGGGGAAAGGAAAACATCGTATCTCTCTCCTCCCTCTCGCCGTCTCTCACTTTCTGTCCTTTTGTGTGCGGAAGGGTACAAAAACAAAAACACCTGAGCCCCTACGTATGCGGGCAGCACCGTGTCATCAAAGGAATGCACCCCTTGTCAGGGGTCACGAGAGGAGCCGGCATACCTCCGCACCCAGACCCACCTACCTGTGTGTCTTTGAACCCCCCCCCACACCACCACCTCCACCACCATCTCCCAGCTGTCTGATAGCCCCTTCAGTCATCACAGGCACTCCAACAGCATTTGATCATGTGTGTGTGTGTATATGTGTGTTCAGGGGGTGTTGGTCAATAAGAGATAGCAGTTAGCATGGTGGTGCTGACGACAACTGGAAAGGCAAACACAAACAACACCTGTTTTCTGCGCTCCCCTCGTGGTGGGGCCAGTGTTTTGTTGTTTTCAGCCGGTGCTTAGGGAGGATGGTGGCTGCGCGTGTGGGTCTGTCTGTGGGTCTGTGTGTGTCTCTATGTGAGTGTGTGTGTGTGTGTGTGTGTGTGTGTGTTAAACAGGCTATAAATCACGCCACTCTTGTGTTACCCCTATCCTCACACACGCCTGTATCCTGGCTAAAGCTATCTGTTGTGGTGTTTGGGTGGGGTGATGTGTGTGTGTGTGTGTGTGTGTGTGTGTCACATGCTGAGCTGATGTGTGGTGTGGACAATAGCGTGGCGTGCCATGGAGTAGAGTACAGGGTGTAGGGTTCTCCTGAGCTGCAGCTGGTGAGCAGGATGAGTCTGGAACACAGGACAAAACACCCTGGCTGCTCCACCTCGCTGGTCTGCTGACCGGATTAAGTCAAAGACGCACAAAACACAGACACAAACATGTTTGTTGACGAGTGTTGCCCCAGTAACCAATTTAACGAGGAAAGCTTCCGTATCTCCGCGGCTCAGCCACAGTTCTATTAGCTCCCCTCCTCCTCCTCCTCCTCCTCCTCCTCCTCCTTCGTCAGATCTCTCAGACCGCACCTAAACAACTTTACGCTCGATTGGTATGGAGGGTTTGTGGTGCTCCACTGAAGAGTCTTCCTGTGGAGATAGTGATCAGAGTACTTGAGCTCTTGACACGATGCTCTCAGACCAACTCAAAGACTCACTTCTCTTCCCTCTTCCCCTTCTATCTTTCTGATCTGTATATTTTTGATCAGCCCTGTTGTTTTTGTGTTCCTGTGTGTGTGTGTGTGTGTGTGTTTGTGTGTGTGTGTGTGTTTGTGTGTGTGCGTGTGTGTGTGTGAGTGTGAGGCCCAGAAAGATACAGACCAGAAAGGTGCAAGAAAATAAAGATGACGTTGAAAATTGTGGGAAAAGATGGGGGATGAAAAACCGAGAGAAAAAGAAGGAGAGGCAAAGAGTCAGAAGGAGAGAGAGGTGAAGAGAATAACAGAGAAGGGGTCTCCTCGTTTGAGTGATGCGTGAGTGAGTCACCCTTTGGAACAGAGCAATCACACTGTGCATGCCCGGCCCACACACGTGTGGCCTGCAGAACCAGGAGAACACTCACAATCAGGTTATTAACGACAGGGCATGGCCTCACAGGGCGTGCGTGTGTGTGTGTCTGTGTAGGTGGGTGTCTATCTGTGTGTGTGTCGGTGTCGGTGTGTGGGTGTGTGTGTGTGTGTGTGTGTGTGTGTGTGTGTGTGTGTGTGTGTGTGCGCGCGCGTTACAAGGGATTTTGTATTCAGCTCAAGGCTGTTTCGTCAAGCTGCTAACTGGATTTGCGTC
>JAVQIZ010018189.1:0-12055 GCA_036023535.2 Galaxias brevipinnis | reverse complement strand
CACACACATCAAAGACATACAGTCTGAGTCTAAGCCAACATGGCTGACAATACTTTGCCAAAAACTCTAGAAATATTTCAAAGAAAATAAGTCTAATTTGTCCCAAAAAAATTAAAAGTCATTGTCTTGTATGTGTGTGCATGTGTTTAGGGGAGACAAGGCTTATCAAGGCATTCACAGAGCCATTGACTGTGCATCGCTCCGCTCAAACAAAGTGCATTGCCAGTTTGAAGTCATGCACATTTCTCCCTGACTCACTTATTATTCAAACACACTCACTGCCCACCCAATGTCTCTGTTAAATGTTAACATCTGAACTAGCAGTCGCTGACTGGTGTCAATGGAAGGCTTTTCAAACTGTTGGAAGCTAATTAGATATCACATTTTTGCTTTTTTCTTGACGCGAGAGAGGGAACGCCAACAGGAAAATCAAAAACCGGTCTAAATGACTCAGCTCCACTCATCCACTGTGAATGAAATGGCTTTTCATTTGACGTTGATTTTAGTTTGGAGTAAGCTCAGGCACAAAGACAAGTGAAATTCAAACAATAAATGCCAAACAAAACAGCATTTCCTTGTAATATATAAAAACGTACCCCTGCACTTGAGCTATTACTGAAAAAGGAATCAATAAAATTCAAGCTAAATGCTCTAGTGCGCTGCTGTGTAGTTTGCCCTGACTTTTACAGGGAGTCCATTTAGCTTGGCCATTGGGTAAGTCCATTTCACAGTCTTCCCTCCTTTATATATGACCCTTTATTACCCGACTCCATTTACCCACCAACATAACACACAGTCCTTTCTGTGCTCACAAATCCTATTCTTCATAGTGGCTTACTGGGTCAACGTAGAGCCGCACACAAAAGACTTCAAATCCATTGACTTATTTAGAACATGGAGCATAGTAAAACCCCATAGGCAAATGAAGTAAAGCATATTGTAGTATTACACACACCTCGAAGAGTTTCTTACACTCCAACTGTACTGTGCTGTCAACACCTCTGTTCGCGCAGCGCAAACCATTTTCGCAAATTCATCTCAACTTGTGTAATTATGTCCTTGTATGCAGCACTTCTTATGACAAACCAGTCAATTCTGTGCAGTGGGCACCACACTTATTGAAGAAAGAAAATACAGCACACCTACAAGAGTGTTTTTGAACCATCCAGAGTAAGCTATTGTAATCACATTCTTTTTTTTCTAAAGGAACGAAAAAGAGCATCACTCAATCGCTTCTCCATTTCGACACAATAGTCCTTGTTAGTCTCAGACCTTATGACACGAGGAAGAGATACCATACCGATTCAGGGAGAGGCTGATGGCATGTGGAAGAGTACAGCTGGAAAAAATAGAGATTGAATTGGAATAGAAAAACACACTTTCTTTTCAACCCATTTATGCAAACCTTGCCCTATTGCACAGTCTATTATCAATGTTAAATTTAAGTTGATGTGTACAGTGCACTTTATGATTTGCTTTTGTTTAGGTCAAGTCAGAAATGTAACAGATACATTTCACATATGTTCAAAATGAAATATAATACATCCATGTGTGAAATAGAATCTCTTGTACTTTTCATTAAATGTTAAATACTAGAATGTTGAAACTCTAGCAAAATGGGTGTACAAATGCCTCCTGAGCTGAGTACATTTAGATGTTCAGGGTGCCGTCATCAACTGACCGTGCTAAGGGGGGCCAGTCGAGAGGGCTCACAGATTATGCACAGACATGACCACTAAGGATAATACTGTACTCTGTCTTTTACAGGCTCAAGTGAAATTGCACATTATATTCCAGTAAGTTTGACCTTTTTTTTCCAGTTGCCCAGCTGCTTTTAAAGGCTTGAGTTTTCATTTGCTGTACGATAGACAATGCTTGTGTGCATTGTGCAGTATTTGGGACGGCCGCTAGCTTCATTACTTCTCAAGCTGAGGAGCTACGTATAATAGTTACCTAATGTTACCTAAAATTATAGAGCCCCCCCATCCGCACCTCGCCGACCCATCAGCACCAGAGAACCGGGCCGTCAAATGCTACAACTGGCCATGAGTGTGTGAAACACCTCAATTCCTCTGTGATTAGCCAAATTTCCACAGCCAACACCACCACCCACTTCTCAGACAGTGACCTTTACCTCTGTCTAAAAAAGAAGCCAAGAAACAAAGATAATTGATCCCTCCTAGGCTCCCAGAGGTCACGCCAATTATTTCTGTCGATGGAACTGATAAAGTGAAGACCAATTAAAGTAGTCTATCTTAGTATGGGTCAACAATAGATGCAAAGATATTTGTTGTTTTTTTCAAATTCTTCTCTAAATACACTTGAAATGTCAGTGCAACAAATACACAATTTATTTTGGTACTTGTTCCGCCTACATAGCTTTACATAGCTTATCATTTGTAAGGGGCCTTGCCTTGTCCATGTCTCTCTCTGTCTCTCTCTCTATTTCTCTTTGTCAGTCTCTGGTGTCATGTAGACCACAACCTCCAACATTTGTACCCTGCAGTCTGTGACACATACTGTACACACAACACTCGCAAGTACTTTCTCACACACACACACACGCACACACACACACACAAATAGTTCTAGTTGGTTGTACAGCACATCCTGTTCACATTTGGGTTTTTTTCCCCCTCCATAGTGTACTTTTTCAGTTTCCACCGGTGGAAAACAGATCAAACAAATGAATCAAAGACTAGTTGTTATAAAATATGTATCCATGGTAGGATGTGCATTTGTATGTCCATCACTGGGGTAGTGTGGGTTTGTGTGCCGACGTTCATATGTTAGTCCAAGTGCATGAGTAGAAGTCTGTGTGCTGTTTATGTGCTGGAATACACGTGAAATACGCTACCAGTGCAAAATGGCATCAGAGGTTAAGAGCCCCTATTCCACTATGACAAGAACGGGAGGACATGCCAACTGCATGTAATCTGGTTTCGAGCATCCAACCTCTCTGTCAGCCCAGCTTTTAACCTAATTGAACACCTATTCTCTTCCAAAGAGCGAGGGAAAGTGAGTGAACGAGGTGTTGGAAGGGCAGAAGATGGAAAGAGAAGAGGATGACGAGAGTGAGGGGTACACCATTGAACGAGCGAGGGGGAGGAGAGGCAGGGACAGACAGAGTCGATGATGGAGGGATGAGGAGGGAAAGAGGGAGCGTGGAGGAAGAGGTAGGGAAAGAGGGAGCCGGTAACAAGCACATTAGTCATTAGAGGGGGGGAGTCTGTGGCTGCTTGTCATTAGCTCCTCCAGTGCTTGGAGTAAATAGTTGTCACTACCATGGATCGTTGTCGGAGACGGCACTCTCAAGCCCCAATCACTGCTCTCAACTTTGTCTCGACACACTTTGCCATCGCTGCCCTCGCTCATCCCAGCTATCTGTCTGCCACACTGAACACTGAAATATGCTTTGGCTCTTGTGCCCTCTTCAACCTAGCTAACAGCTACATTTTCACACACACACACACACACACACACACACACACACACACACACACACACACACACACACACACCATCACTTCCATTAGACCCTTTTTCAGCCATCTTGTTCCCTTCTCTTCCGTCCACTCTGTCCCAGCCTCCTGCGCTCTAACAGACTCCTCCTCCCCTTGGTTTGCATGTTAATGCTAACCTAACGTCCTGTGAACACTCTGAACCTCTGGGAGACATGTATAGCTCGGGGACAGGGTACGTATGACTGCAGCATGGTTGACTGACACGACCTGTGGACGACAGCGTCATCAGGAGAGACACAGCCATGATGTCACAGAGCGACAGTCACCTTTGAGCAGGTCCAGTACAAGAGGAGGTGAGCGATCCTATGTCGGATTGGGGGTGTCATGGTCCTCTCTCAAAATACTATTTGGCCCAAATTGTGAGCATATACGAGGAGGACACGACCCCAGAGAGCGTGATGAGGAAAGTAGAGACGATCAAGGGGATCTCACTATTTTGATGGTAACAAGCAGCCCATTTCATTCATCAACTGCTCTTGACATTTGTTGACCAGACACAGAATCGTGTGCTGGCCTCTATGGGCTCACCAGCTGTGAAAATACTAGCGAGACACATGTTGGAGTGAAGATGGGGTATTTGTGGATTGCTCTTTACGATGGCGTGTTTCGTTTCGTCACACTCACTGTTCTTTTGGCAACCGCAATACACTTATCTGTCTGCATCAGGATCAAAGCAGTTCTGTTATTCTCCCCATGTCAATGTGTTGACCTTTCGCTGCATGTTCTCCGCAAACAAAACGACCAAACAAAACCTGCCACAGCTCGAGTAGGATTTTCAATTGGGGCTGACCCTGCCAATGCGTCTATTTAAAACCTGCATCAAAATGATTTGTGTTAGTGGCCAAGACAACCCAGCCACAGATGGATCTTTATTGGGGACATGGAAACTCAGTCAGAAGGGGTAAACACATCCCAATTAAATCATTTACACAGAGACCAAAGTGAGGAGAGAATTTGTCTGAGTGCAAATGCACTACTTAAAAATATACTTACAGGAAAGGCAGGGAAAATCACGTTGTTCTCCTTTACTCTAGTACAGTGGTCACAACTAACTGTCAATATCCTCCGGAACTGAGAGCCAGGCAAACGTAGGATTAGCTATGGTTTAAAAAGAGATTAGTGAGAGGGATTTTTGACCAGATGAGGAATGTTATGTGCAGTCAGACTATCATCCATTAACTAATTGCAGTGGTGACGTACTCCTGCCTGCGTATGCCATGTCATTCTCTCTGTTTAGTCAGGATTTCGGAGAATGAATGAATGAAAAAGGATCGAGTTGCCTTGCCGTCATATTGGGGGTAGCGTAAACACATCTAGCAGTTCATAGAGAACCAACAGTGCTTGTCAGGCACCCACTGAAAGACTTTTCAGAAGAACGTCCTGGCCCAGTGTCCACCTTGCTGCCTCGTTGTTCTCTGGTTAATAACATTGTTTCAGCAAAGGGTTAGAGGATAGGTGATCAAAGTGCAGAGAGACTTTCAAAATGTGGTAGGTTCTTACCTTCATTAGGAAGCTCACGTGATGATGGAGCATGGCTACAAAATAAAACCAAGCATTGACAGTGAGCACAGGGGCTCTCAATAAGCCTCAATTAGGAATGCTGTCTCTGAGCTCCAACAGCACCTTAACGAGCCTGTCTCAGGGTTGTGGCACATTCAGTATTTTTTTTTATTTACCTGGAGACAAGTTAGCTTTTATGATGAAAGGTGAATAACGCCTTGTCTACGAACCGAAAAGTGTATGTATAGACCAATTCCACGGTTTCTCAAAGTATATATGCCACTATGTTGTAGAATTTCAAAGAATGACCATATTGCCAGCTACTGGCTACAGTGCTGGACCAACACAAACTACTATAACTTGAATGTAAACCCAAGCAGAGAAATACTTGTCATTTCAGTTTGTTGTGCTCATCTTTAATGCAACGAGATACTCAACCTATGTGGCTGGCATAAAACAGCTCTTTATGAAAGCACAGCGCAGGGCCTTGAATAAACTCCAAACCAAGATTTTGTTTTTTTTGTCTGGTTGGGACTTGAACATATGCTAATCCATGTAATGCTACTTGTAATACAACAATGCCAGCATCTGATCAAATAGCAGAAGAAAGGGTTATGAACATTAACAGCTTTTATGTTTGAATTGGACATTGGTGGATGTAGAAATGAATCTAAATGTAGTGCAGAGGAGATAGATGTGATGAGGGGCTGTTGAAAGAGCCATTTTAGCGGGGACAAGCGCACTTGAGAAAAAGCTGGCGGTGCCCTGTGGATAATCTAGTCACTCTGAGAACTGTATCTTTATATGCTAACAAACAACAGAAGCTTCTCTGGCATTCCACTGGTTTAGTGAAAATATGTCCCAATAATAATATCTTTAAATGTGCATTGACGGCAAGCTTCAGAACAGATATGTCAATGGGTTGTTAAAGTGGGCACCTTCCATCCTGGATTTTTTGTTAAATTGCTTCCAGAAAGCTTAACTTGTGCATTGATGTCTCAGAGCCATATCTGCTGTAGGCTTGGCCAGATAATAAAAAGAAAAAAACACTTAAAATAAGGTTTTTTAAGCTGTGAGATATCCCTACTCTGTTCCTGCAGCTCTTTTTAGGAGCTCTGCATGGATACTTAGGCTACGGTCACACCGCATGCAAAAGTGGCCCAAATCCGATTTTTTTGCTCATGTGACTCAGGTCTGTTTTTTTCATAACAATGTGAACATCACAAATCACATGGAATCCAATCTTTTCAATTCGGATTTAGGGCACTTCCATATGTGGTACTAAATCGGATACAGGTCTGATTTTTTGCAATGCGACCTCAGTCTGAACAGTCAATTCGGAATCCATGCGACTTATACGTCTCTCCAGTCTCTCAGTCTAGCGTTCTGTGTGTGACGTCTTTGTTATTGTTCTTTTGCGCATGCTGGTCAGTTTAGGAGCGTGACCAGTTCACACTGGAGTCTGATATTGGCCACATTTAAAACGAACAGCCAAACAAAAAAATCGGATCTGAGCAAAAATCTGAATTGAGTGCTAAGGCCGGCGGTGTGACCGTAGCCAAAGTCACTTGTTTTTTTTTTCACCCCTTATCTTTCTGTAGGCTTGGTATAATCACGCTCAGCAGGAAAGCTTACCTTTGTACTGAAATTAAACAACTTTATTATTTTCACATGATGTTCTTAATTTTCACGCCCATATTGGATTTTTCCTTTTCAGCCACTGGCTACTTCTTTCTGATATATCTGACACAGCTTTTATACTTCTTTGCCGCAGTAGTTTGATTCGATGATATTGCCACCAATTAACAACATTTAACTTCCACAGTACACACCTTTGTTCTCCCGCCTCTCTGTTCTGCCTCAGCTGCTAATTCACTACAGCAACGTTTCTTTTTTTTGTATGCCTCGTTTTATTTCGCCCCTACTGCTTTTTCCCATGGGACTGTTAGCTACAAGACCACACTAACACTGCTGGTCTTTAGTTGTTTTCTTGCTATCTCTTATGGTACTCAATTGTTGGATGATATCTACTAGCATTTTCCAATCACAAGATTCTCCGCTGCCCTGAGGTTTGAGTTGGCCTATATACACTATCTTCCTTTTCTGAACTCCCTCCCTGACAAAGTTGATGTGGAGCGTGTCACCCTGCTCCAATGCACCTTCTCTGAATCTTTCAGGGTAGCTTTATATCGACAGATACTTTTGGTTGGCCTCTTCTACAGGACTAAGTTAAATCTTTCATTAGAGAATTAGATATGGTTTAGTTCACTCAAGTTTCATATCAGTTGTATGGCTTTGGAGAGACATAATATGCACTCTTTGAGCACTCTATTAGGAACACTATGCTAATACTGGCATTAGTCTACCAGTTGTTACAGTACAATATTACATTTACATGACTATCTCAATTTCTGTATACGATATTGTGCAATGCTCAAAACTGGTGGAAATGGAGGCTGGTTCGCAACATAGCACAAACATTTCAAAAATCCTGAATGCAACCGGTTCAAGAACCCATCTTGGAAATGGCCTATGACTGGATGTGATTGTACCATTCTGAGTACACTCAAGTACGGTGGCCCTGGGAGGCCAAACATGCAAATAGACAAAACACAAGCAAATTAAGAAAACATCTACATCAATTTGACAACACACATGCGCAGCATTTAGAAAACGCGCTGCAACACAATACATTACAGAAAGGCGCTTCAAATACAAAAACACAACACATTACAGAAACACGCTGCAAATATCAAAACACAATGGAGGTCCTTGTTCTTGTGTTATCCTTGTCACTTTTAGGTTTCCTTTGGAAACATTTCCCCTGTGTTGCCTGTATTTGCAGCGCGTTTCTGTAATATGTTGTGTAGTCTGTATTTGCAGCGCATTTCTGTATTGTGTTGTCTGAATTTGCAGCATATTTTCTAAATGCTGCGCATGTGTTGTCAAATTGATGCAGATGTTTTCTTAATTTGCTTGTGTTTTGTCTATTTGCATGTATTTTTGTAAGTTGCAGTGCGTTTGGCCTCTCAGGGCCACCGTACTCTAAAAACTGTTGCGTGTGAAAATCCCAGGAGATTGAGTTTTCTAAACATTCAAACCAGCCTGCTGGCCTGTATCTGCAAGATTTTGTGCATTGCACTGCTGCCACGTGATTGGCCAATTAGGTAATTGCATGAATGAGAATGTGTACAGGTGTTCTTAATAAAGTGATGGGTGAGTGTACATACATACGTATGTCTTGTAGTGTCACATCAAAATAACTACTTAATTCAGTCTTTTACAATGCCTTGTGCTTTGTTACAGACAGGAGCTTCAGAGCATAATATATCACATTTTGATATAATAATAATAATAATAATAATAATAATAATAATAATAATAATAATAATAATAATAATAATAATAGCAACAACAATACTAGAATTGTAACCAAATTACATTTTACATTGCTTTAATTTTTGATTAACAGTAGCTGTTGCATTCTTAAGGACAAGCTGGCCTTTGCAGCTGTTTGTTTACAGTGCGGTTGCCATGGTCTATGTGTCTCCACTGCAGCTCTGGTCTCTTTATGTTGGAGACAGCTGGCTCCCCATGGGGCTTCCAACTGTGTGGCTAGTGCAAATCAGCTAAATCAAGCACGTAAATCCAAATGTAATTTTTCTACAAACATTAAATACATATTTCACAGACGACTTATATCGATGCTCTCTACTGTAAATACACTTAAATGGAGCTATGAGGTTATCAATATTTCCTTAACCTGGGTAATGTATGACTCGTCTGACAATAGGTACCCTTTGTAATTGACACCTCTTGGTAGGTGCAAATATGTACTAACTTCTTGCTCCCGTTTTGATTACCAACTGACTTTAATCAGGGAATTTTCTGTCTATAGCTTTTGTATATCTCCAACCAGTTATCCATGATGAGGATCCCTCCTCACCTATCTTCACACCAGCCTTTGCCTACTTCAGGACTATGGTTTTCTCTCTGTCATCAGGAATCAGTAGGTATCTACTCTCTTCCCATAGAATTCCATGAGGTATTTCAATCTGCAGTCTCGGGTGTTGAGCATCTCGAATAGAAAATCCTTGTCGTCAAGATCAAATCAAATGTATTGCAATTCCTCGCTCAATAAATAGTCAAACTAATGCTGATTGACAGTACTGAATACTCATCCACCAAAATGGCCTGTACATGGCCTTAGTTCACATTAACCTCAATACAACTGGGAGCATTTGCTTGAAAAAGACTTGCTAGGATCACATAAACTAGGTCAATCTCCTGAAGTGTTTTTTATTTTGAGGAGTGGTGGTGGTAGTGGTGGGTGGGTGGGGTGACTTCCTGTTCACTCTTTAAAAAGGAAAGACTCCTAGCACACATCACAGCAGCAATTCCAACAAAAAATGGTGGATATTGAATCTCCTTACCGTTTGTGTGTCGTTCACAGGGAGTGTTTGTTTCATCTCTGAACGTCCTCTACAGCAGTGCTTAGCACTAGATTAGCCTCCTATTGCGGGGCTTTTGACATTCCTGGAACATTCTGTTCTCTGCCACTACTGTACCTGTCTGTCTCTGTCTGTATGACAATGAACACATCCTTCCCTCATAGACCCAGGGGGAGGCACAGACATCACAGCAATACTGACTTTTCATTCCTCTTACTGCCAGTAGCGTGGATAGGGATTCATTGGTTAGTGGGCCTGGAGAAAACTGGGTGAGCTCAGTACCAATGACGCAGAGCAAGCCTAGAAAATCACACAGACTGCAGACCGTACGCCCAGATTCACACAAGTTGCGTTTAACATCCAAATTCTCTGCATTTCAACCTTAATGGTAATTACATATGTCAATCAACAACAATTAATTCTTACTTAACAAAATCTCTTTTAGCATTTTGGCTCATGACGACCCTCTTCTACTGTCGCCATATAATGTATAGAAAATATTACTGTAGTAACAACTACCATTGCAAAGAAAGACCTAACTCAAGTCTCAACCTCTAGCTAGTTTGTGCACAAAACCAGCACTGTGCGTTCTCAACTTACTAAATATGAGTTAATTGTTTCAGAACACAGCATAGGTCAGTGAGTAGGGTCTAGAATACCTTGAGCTGGTGGAAACTTTGAAATAATACTCCCCAACTGACTACAAATCCATATTAATGCT
Organism: Galaxias brevipinnis; assembly: GCA_036023535.2. Classification (NCBI taxonomy): domain Eukaryota; kingdom Metazoa; phylum Chordata; class Actinopteri; order Galaxiiformes; family Galaxiidae; genus Galaxias; species Galaxias brevipinnis. Next base: position 1,859 of record JAVQIZ010018189.1, on the reverse strand, counting down.
GATCAATTTGTCAATCCAAAGCACGCTCTCGTAATGATATGAAGTTTTCTATCAAGGATATCGAATACTCTCAAGGAGGATCTATTCTCTCCAGATACTCCGGAGAAGAGTATCTAATTGGTTGTCTTTTTCTTCCAACACAAGAAACAATTCAATGCACGGCACATGCACCGAAAACTACAAAAACAAGTGGGTGCAGCACTGCGATTAGACAGTGTAGCACCCAGAGACCTTTATTGAATTAATCAGATACGTTATTTTCTTTTTTCAACTGAGGATTGCAGGGCCTTCTCTAAATACCTTGAAGACCCTGGTGATTTGGAACTGCTAAACTACTGCCACATGAGGGGTCGCCTCTGTACACACTCACACACTTACTCACACACTGACTCACACCCATTCACTGACTCCACAGTGCCTCAAATATCTCATCCTGTTCACTTCCTCCTCCTTCCCCACCTTCCATTACTCTCCCCCTGCAAACCCAGCCGTGGCAGTGTGTCCTGTCATCCCATTGATTCTGCCGATCCTGGGGTTAGGGGGCTGGGGAGGGGTACGGAGAGCATTAATGAGGCCTGGATATGCTGGATGAAACGTTGTCCTTGGATTAATAGGCTTGCTCTCCATGTTATCTCCCACACAGACACAGGAGGGGGCTTATGGTTGTGAGCTGATAGACACCAGACCCGTTAATAAGGGGTCCTTGAACCTCAGAGAGTGTCTGTGTGTGTGTGTGTGTGTGTCTGTGTGTGTGTCTGTCTGAGAATAAAAGCGAGCAATGGTTGTATTATATTATGTGACCAGGGGAAGCTAGATGTTGGTGTGTGTGCAAGCCTTCAGGTGCGAACAGAAACATGTATTAAGAACACTGCTCAGGAAACAGGTTGAAGATGGAGTCTAAAGCCCCCCAACCACTGCTGTTCCACAAAGCGCAGCGTGAGTATCTGCAGTGATTTGGCCTGTGGTGAGGAGCTAATCATGTCATGGAGGTCTTGTCTCCTGTTGTCTGTTAGATGACGGTCTTCTTGGTGTATACGAGTGTCGTATGAGAAGTTATTTTTTGCCTGACAGGATAGAACATGGCTCTGCTTATGTTTTGAGTTGATAGTAATGTACACTGCTGTTGTTTGCGGTTAATAATGTACACTGTTGCTGCTCAAGGTTCTTGCACTAGCATTAGTTAGTTCAGTGTGCTTTGAGCAAATTGTATTTGCAAATTGCAAACTGTGAATGTTGTATTTTTTTTTCTTTTTTTACCCTTAATATTTATTTTGAAGTGTAAAATCTGGCTGCGGACAAATAATATTTTTACAGAGAGTGCTGGCTTTTTCCCATAGCAAAACATACTGACAGTCTTCCAGACAGCCCCTGAATTTCCCACCATTAAGCTTGTCTTTGATCACAATATTATGCTGCTTCATCAAAATATTGCATTAATTTAGATTTCTATTTTTATTTCACAGTTCATTGAATTTAAATCTGGAAACTTCATATCATCGGTCATTGTACTATTGGTTGCCAGAGGTCTTTGATGTGGTTGATAAAATAAATTCTGTTGAATCTGTTTTTGCATAAATGCAAGTTAAATTGGATCATGTAACTGTGGGGTAAAATATATCGAAAGTGTTTTTTTTTGTTTAACACAATAACGGTTCTTCAACTGACAGAGAGCAATTTTTTTAACCTTTCAGTTTGAGCCACGGTGCATTGGATTCAAAACCTAAGGTAAAACTGTGTGCATATATATTTATATATATATATATATATATATATATATATATATATATATATATAAAAAGTATATCATTGTATATCTCATTTGATGTCAATTTGGCACATATTTTGTATAGGGCACCCTA
>JAVQIZ010018167.1:0-16673 GCA_036023535.2 Galaxias brevipinnis | reverse complement strand
AGATTACTTAGTCATTCTAAAATTAATCTAGTATACACTTTATTATTCCCCACAATTATATATATATATATATATATATATATATATATATATATATATATATATATATATAAAATCATATATAATAATATAGCTCTATATATTTGTGAAAGGGGCAGGTTTTTCACAAATGTGAAACTCGAACGTATGCTTGTTTTGTATGATATATCTGCAACATATCTTCAGTCTGGTCTGAGATATATTTCATGGAATGAGTCCCCCTTCTTCTTTTCCCCTCATTTCTAAGAAGAAGGCTGTCTCGACCATTGCACAACCATTTCTAAAACTAGGCCCCTTAAGATACAAGAAATGTCTGAGCAGGAATCTGATCTCACAACATTCAAGTTCATTTCAAACATGAAAGCTAATTTCTCTTTACCATTCAATGTGGCATTTAAAATAGTTGAGAGAGGCGAAATGATTGCATTAAAGCTAAAGTTATTAGATGTGGTACGTTCTGATGTATGATGAAAACACCACGTTGTCATTATTTGACAAGGGCCCTCTGGTAAGCAAGGAAACATCCTTGACATTATTGAATCGGGGCCCTGTTTTGGTTGACAGTTTGCTTGCATACTGATTCGAAGTCACCCTTCCTGCATCTAATCTTTATGTCACTTCCACCATCCGAGTGACCCCCCTCCTCCTCCTCTCCTCTCCCCTCTCTCTCTCTCTCTCTCTCTCTCTCTATTAATCTCTCCCTCTCTCTTCCTGTCGCTTTTTCTTCCCACAATTGCTTTCCGCTGTGTATGACTGGTAAACCAATTAACTTGTCTTGCCTCTGAACAATTTTGTGACTTTTGTCTCTGACACTTTCGAAATTCAAAAGAAGAGGGTACGAGAGGACATAATCGTTCCCATACATTCATAGGCAGAATACAGCAAAAAGGAAAGGGTAAATACATATCATTAAACTATTGTAACATGCACTGATTTTTTTTGGGGTGACTTTTCTACTTTATTTGATAATGCAGTAGCGAGATAAACATGAAAGGCAAGAGATAGAGAGAGGGAATGACATGCAGCAAACGGCCACAGGTTGGAATCAAACCCGGGCCCCTGAGATAGGGACTGGCCTTAGTGGTACGCACTCCATGCCTTGTGAGCTACCAGTGTGCCCCCACAAAATTATATTTCACTTGCAAAATCTTTAAAAAAACAAAGGTCACTGATGCTCAAGAACATTATGCATAAAAGCAAATATAAAAGTAGCAATACTTCCGGTTCTGTAGACCTATTTCACAGCAACGCACCATGGGAGATGTTGTTTGGCATGACTGAGACTACCGGCTGAGTCAAGTTGACAGACCTTGACAATCCTAAAAGTAGCAATTTTTCTGCTTGTGACATGAATGGCTTCACCTGTGGAACTTTACGTCAGAGTCATTTCATGAAATTTGGCAAGAAGCGGTCAGCCTTGGAGGCCTCAGCCATGTGTGACAGTGCTCTCTCTCTATCTTCTCCCTGCATATTTCATCCGCCTTCACCTTTAGGTGCACCGAGGGACTCGAATGTCATTGATTTTTATCACTTAGATCCCCCCCCTAAGCCTTCCATATGGACATTACAGCGAAAAGCCATTGCCCTATGCTTTAAGAGCCGCAACAACCACAAAACACATCCCAGGGGGCCACAGCACACCACTTATGATCTATATCATAATTAGAAATCAAAGGTCTCCTTTGGAGAAAAAATTTCTTTTGGTTCATAAATGCTCACATTTGGATGACCTATTTCTCAAACTCTGTTTGGAATGTTCTGGGGAAAAGGGTAAACAGCAATGATTGAAAAGGTTTGTTGTTTATTTCATCACATTGAACACATTTGTGTGAGTTTTCCTGAGATGGTGATGAAACAGTTGTCTGCCTAATATTGGATTAACACAGATTGATGATCATTACAGGGATTAAAAAAAAAAAATCACTGATCCTATCAAATGAAACATTTCTAAATATGTAGTTATTGTCCTAGCGATCTTATCTTACTCATGCAATTATGTAAAAACAGGCAACTGGCGCTTATTGTTCAATGTAATCAATAGATCAACTCTTTTCCTCATACTTTCAATCATATGGTATTATGCCGTACCCTAGCAACTAACCTACTCGATATTACTCTAATCTGTGATTAATTAGTTTGATATATTTTGGAATACAAAATGGCTGCAAATACAATTTCAATACATAAATACTTGAGATGCTGTATGCATTTTGCTAGACACACTATTCTGTTTTTTTTATTTTATTCTTCATAGACGCACATGCTTTCAGTTGATTTATTTTACAAAATTAAATGTATCATCTTGAATTGATCATCATCTTCTATCAATCCTAAATTAATCGGATCGAACATGTATTTTTGCTTAAAATATGTAAAGTCAGTCAGACTCAGAAGAGCCACTAATCTTCGTGGAGAGTGTATTTGACATTTGTTGTGATATGTTTAGACAATTCTTGTGATGCAATACAAGGGGATTCATATGTGTGTTAGAGTACAGCACACTCCAAAGGAAAATCGATACATCCACAACAGACAGGAGGCTTTCAAATGATGTATTGATATTATGTCACAGTCCATGGTCTAACTAACTTCACCTTGTTTATTATAGGATAATTGTATTGAATAGCAATAGTTTAGACAACACTATCGGGGCAAAATTCCCTCTACTCTAAACACAACTTTAACTAAAATAAAATAAATACAACAGTTTCACATCTATGCTGACAAAAATGTACTATTGTCAATGGGGGAATAATGTTTTATTAACCCAAACTACGTCTCCTAATTCAACTACATGAGAAATACTGCCTTTATGTGTAATTTTCAAAATTTTTAGGCATAGCTTTTTCTGGAGGAAAATAAAGACAAAGATACAAGAATTAGTTGCAAAAGAGTATATACTGTATACACTGTGGTGCACGAGGCAATTGGATGACTAACACATGATGAATTATCACTTTGCATACTGCATAGTCAATATCTTGCAATACAGCACATGGTAAAACTGAGTCCACAGCGTGCTTATGTGTTCAGGGGCCTTTTCAGAGGACAATAGAATAAAGCTGTAACTTATGAGCTGGAAAATCCTCCCTGCGCACTGATCATTCCCACGGTAAACAGTAATGCCTCCTGGCAAGCCTCTCACTAGTGCTGTAAAAGACAAAAAAAAAAAAAAAAAACTCAACCCAATTTCTATACCCTGGTGCCAGCTACCTTTTTATCTCACTGACAGAAGACTTGAAAAAACATTGCCTGTGTGCACCGCTGCATAAAGACAGATTTTATTACATTTCCTCTAGTTATCTCCATAATGACTTTGCAAAGAAATCCACTCCACAAGTTCTTGAGTCTGTGGAGAACCGTTAAGCCACCGCCGACTTTAACCCCCGAAAGAGTGGTATCTGTTTCACAAGGTAGCAATTAAATTGCAGCTGTCAGCTGAGGAGATATTAAACTGTTTCCCCATCTCCCTCCCCGTCTGACAGTGACCTTGGCAGGGAGACAACGGCTGGCTGGCGAAGCCTCACGCTGGTTGGATGGTTTGCCCGGTCCATCTTGTGGAGAGTTGGCCATCTGGGATGGCCACATTCATCACGGTGGAACTGCACACACTCCGCCGCCAGCACTGCCCCTGCAATCATCGTCGTCAAGCAGGATCAACCCATCGGCTTGGTCCCTCGAGCTCGTGGTCTGTTGAAGGTCACTGGCTGCCAGCCCCTTTCAGTTCCTGAGGTCACGGGATGCTATCAACCAGGCGACATTTGTTGACGTCAGCGAGGAGATGAATGTGAAAGTGTCTTAGACTGCTGGGAGCAATTAGTGCATGACTACCTGTAGTTATTTGTTTATAGTCATAGAGTATTTGAAAAAGTTTTCAGAGCAGACTGGTAATCACAGTTTTTGAACCCTGCAGACATGAACGACATAAAGTTGCTATTACAAAATCCAAACTGAAAATCCAAATCAATAACTTCATTGAAAACTTTGATAATGAATTTGTTTGTCACAGTGATGTTTTGTATGCTTCTGACTTTCATGTCTTGTTACTTAAATAATTGAAAGACAACTCTGGGTACATTTCCATAACATATTCCCAAAATGATTGCTCTATCAAAGACACTAACCTACCCTAAAGACAAACCAAAACATGTTGCACAAGTTACTTAATCCCATTAATTGCCAAATTAAATTACCACTAATAAAATAATTCCAACTTTTTCTCTAATAATGAATTGTACACAAGAAAATGTGTTGGTCAAAAGTCAAGCCGTTGAGTCTATTTTTATACACATCCTCTTATTCCTGCTTGAACGCCAAAGAACACAATCTACTCTCAATATTTTCTAGTCAAATAGGTACTGCTGCCCATAAATATTTCACTGTTTTTTTTCTCTCTCGCTTTCATACTCTGCCTTTCTGCTCGAGTCCACTCTGTGCCTCTGTAGAGGAGTAGCGGTGTGTTTACTGGTGAATGACAATGCTGCCACTGGGATGGCACCTGGGTTCACATGCATTATTAAAGAATGTCAGCTCTGCCTCTGTGCTTCTATCACAGGTGATGAAGTGCAAGAGGCACACTTGCCATGCATGGTCATTCGCACATGAGGGGGAAGTGAATATTGAGTATAAGGAAGTATATGCTATCAAAGAAATCCACTCAATCAAGGATTGTTCATGGATTAGCGTCTGTTTAATAAAATATCTATGGAACACACATTTTCAAGAAGAGAGATAATTGCAATGCTCAAAGCAGGACCATAAAAGCAAAATATTCATCTTTAACGAGTAATTGTTTTATTACATGTATCGTTTGTTTTTTACTGCTGTGTCCTTACCCCAGACTAAGTCAGTCTTCCTCTATCCAATGCTATAGCTTCACAATTGTCAGTGTGCGGTTTGTGCTAAACGACTCAATTGAACTGTGAGTGTGCCTGCACATGTCAATCACACGTGCTTGTAAGGTACTTGTAAACAAACATGTCACTACAGCCAGCAGAAAGAAGTTGGTAACCCTATATCAAAGGCTTTCTTTTCTTTAGCCTTCAGCGTCAGGCATTTCTCTGTATAATGGTAGTGGTCATGGGCTACCAAATATAATACAGATATTTGTCTATTACGTTCTGATCCACAAAAGTACATACTAAAAAAAAAATCTAAGTGATTTTACAGTAACTGTGATCTGATATAAAGCTACTGTACAATTTGATCACAATTTGGATTAATTGAATTACATAATCTAAATGTACAAAGGTCTTTTTGACTTTGTGTCTCTTTTTGGTGATTGAAAGCGTATATGAACAATGAGAATAGCCTGGCTTAAAAAAAAACTGCAATCCCATCTCACTTAACAGTGCTAAACAGTGTAATCATTTTTATTATATCGTTGCATATTAATGCTGTGATTTTTTTTTATTATAATCGCCAACCCACAACCATGTATATTCAATTGTTAATTTGGGTGTCCTTCCCTATATTTCATGGTAATGATCCACAGTTCATTGTGCTTGCTTTGCTAACAAGTGCCGTTAGTGATTGAGACATTAATTAGGATAACAAGTTGTGTTGTCAACAAACTAGCACTTGCACAATAGCTGCATTTCTAACCCTTCATGCTTACATATCATGTTCATAAAGTTTTCAGTAGACTAAAAGTATATAAAATAGTCTACACTAAGGGACAGAAGCTTAAACAAGAAAATTATATTTAGAATATTTTTCTTTATTTTTCCAAAGGCTTCCAGTCAATTTGGTATTATTTGTTTACGTTAAACTCTCTAAATTGTTTGAGGTTTCCAATCATAATTAATAATATAATAAAGTGTCAAACACAGGAGCCAACTCACGGTTAATAATACTGGCATGTACACCTTCTTAATTTAATTTAGGATCTATGGCCTTCTGGGAAAGTGTGGTTGCTAAACTACCGCGCTCGCCCAGAGCAGAGAAGGTTAGGCAAAACAAACAGTACAAAATGACTGACGCACGCTAGGGCTCTCATTGTTGTGCTGATGAGAAAATACGCCACTAGAGTGCCCACGCCATTTTTGTGTTCCTAGCTGGCTGCCGAAATGCCTGCAGGTGCCCCTCTCTGTTTACCCCCTCAATCTCTCTCTCATTCTCTCTCTCTCTGTCTCTCTCTCTCTCTCTCTGTCCTGGGTGAGGAGGCTTTGAACCTACACATGTGGGTGGGCGACCCCTAAAAGCAAAGGGCTTGACTAGCAACATTTGAATCACTTCCCTTTGCTTTTATCCACTCACCATTGAGTCCCAGGAAGTCAGACATTTGTGTATGATCAAGAACAAAGGGGTGCAGCCATCCACCACATACAGCCAGGCGGTCATGAATTATGAAATAGAGGTGAGGCCGGTGAAAAAACACAACAAAGAAACATGTGTTTATTTGATAAAAATGGTGTCCATCAAAATTTGGTTTTGTATTGGTGATGTCCTTGAAAAATAACCTTTTCAACCGTAACCTCTGCAAGGCCAGCTGACATGGTTGTGACACTTAACGCATACATTATAATTTCCCAAGCACCATGAGATGGTAATTTGGATGTCTTAAAAAAAAACAGTTCCGTAGCCATAAGAGACCACAGCTCAAGATTAGCTAGAAAGTTTAAAGATTTACCTCCCTGTAAAATGCCAACCAAAAACAGTTAGAGACAGTTTCTCCTCAAAGGTTTATTGGAAAATTCACAATGTCGGTCTGAACAAGCAAAGAAAAATAAACATTTCTGAACCTAAATATATTCCTACCTGGTTTAACCTGAATTTCCCTTTATATTATATTGGTCATCACCTAAGACCAAAATGCAGCCCATGTAATTCTGTGACAGAAACCCACATGCATGCACCTATGAGAGATTGTCAAAGAACTGAAACTGAGTGTGTTGCTCATATCAATTCAATAAGTATGGCTTGTGCCTTTGTGTTCCAAATCAAGGTAGACAGATCAGCATTGTTATTTTCACGTTAACCTTACAATACTTGGACAAATAAATACCAAAACTATGAATCTCAGTTATTATGAGTAAAAAAAAAGCATGCAAACAATGAAGACCATTATGAAAGATATATTTCAAGGTCTTCCAGAGTAGATCTCTGGGGTTGCCTAGCTACTGGGCAACTGCTTGTGTCATTGCACTCACTTTTTTTTGCTGTCTTTTATAACTTGAACTGAATGACTGAATGTCCACAGATAACAGGAAAAGGGAAGGTAAAATCTCACTAGACAACCAGGAGCGAGCATTGTGTTCAACATATCTAATCAAACAGAGGGTTGAGAGGAATATGACGCTAAATAAACTGTAAAGTAAACGTTCACCCATCTGTATGACCTCAACCTTTGGTTCTCTTGGTTGTGTTGTACAGGTAATCCACCGACAACAGTTGTATTATGTCGGTAGCTCTTATCAAACTGTCAAAAACTCCCTGCACTATGGTCACATTTAGTTAAAGGTATGAGACTGTGGTCTCTTCTCAAATAGTCACATTGAAAACTCTACTATATAGCTGTTCCTGCATGATCTTCTTTGATTTACCTGAAATTAAATTAATTAAAAGGTTTTTCTGATAAATAGTTCAAAGCTGTGGACCGTTGGATTTCTTCAACTGAGTTTGGCTTTCCATTTTTGATACTTGTATGCATTTGTTTTTATATGTAGGCATTACTTCTACTTTTCTTCTTGACTGAGATCCTTGTTTTTTGGTGCTGGTGACAGTGTGTTCACACTAACTGGAACAAGCCATTTATTTTGCTACTTGGTATTTCTGTTGCTTAATCTAGCTTTTCCCTTTTGACTGAGATAAAAAAATCCTACACAGTGCAAATGAGTGCCTTGCTACAGACCCAAAACAATTGGCAGTGCTGTGCAAGTGATTTAGGTAACGCACACAAATGAACAACATTCTGCTGTTTGAGGAGCCTAGTAATGAGTAGGCTGCAACAGCAGAAAGGCAAATCTTGGCCAACCATTTGGTCTATCATAAAGTATTTGGATTAAATTATGTTTGTATAAATTCTTCATGGGATCCAGACCGGGACAGGAGTCCAATAATTAGTGACCAGTGATGTCATGCTTTTGCTATCCATGAAAGGCAATGAGCCAATGTAACCAACAACTGTGTACAAACAAGTCAGAGAGGCATTTAAAAAAAAATAAAAAAGTAATTTAAAAACAAATATATATCCTTTACAATGATAGAACGAAACAAGGAGCCATGCTAAATGCACAGCTAATTGAATCATTTTTAGGCCTGATTGTAAAACAACAAATATGTCTAAAGACCATTGGCAAAATCTTAGCTGAAAGACTTCAAACAGGCATGACAATATAACCCCATTCCCCCATTATAACCCGTTCAGACCTCATAAAACACACACTTAGGGCTCTTTAAGGCACGCTTAACTCCGCAATCCATCTGCTGCCAAAAACAGCCGGAATGTCTTCAATGAAGAAAAAAATAATAATAAGATGGTGCCATTGCAATTGCCTACTAAAAAGGGAATTCAAAGCAGCTGTCTGAGTTTGCAACACTTGAGAGATACCCTAGTATGAAAATGAATCTTAGTAAATGTAGCCTCAGTGCCCGTGGCCATGGAGAAGGCCTGGCTGCCAGTATTTCATGCCATAATCTCATCTCAATGGGCACTTTGTCATGTTGTGTTTTGGTGGTGAGGCAATTGAAATGTGGCCTGCTGTGGCCCGGCGAGAGGCCTTCTTACATTTATTGTTCTGGAGCTAGGAAAACAATTCAGTCCACACATTTACTTCAAAGAGTTCCTGTTCATGTTTCCTCAAGCCGTAGTCCCCTAAGTAAACACCACTCCAAAATGGTTTTGCCATTAACAATTGACGTTGTTGTAGTATTTGGGATCAAGACAATCGTTATTATTGTGCATTTGGTGACTGTTCTTTTCCATTATTACCATATTTGAATGAAAAATAATACAAAAACCCTTGTCAAATAAAATAGAATTAAAAGCTCTGTGTTGAGCAAAACAAAAGAAGTCAAGCGTTACCAGCAAATGTGGTGAGATTGTTGCTTTGTGCCAAAATGGTGAACCAATTTCTGTTTAAAGAAAAGTCTCCAACATAAGATAAATGTTCAACTGCCAAGTCATAACCATTACAAACATTTCGTGTTTCTTTTTTGTACATGAAAATAAGCCACATGCTGATGGAGGTAGGAGGTTGCTCTTTAGCTTGAGCTACGCAGCAAAATATATATAATGTTGTAGTTTTTATTGGCTAATATGTGGCTGGTTGGTCAAATAGAACATCCTTCAAAGGCACAATCCATCCATCCATTAGCTATACCACTTATCCAATGCAGGGTCGCGGGGGGGCTGGAGCCTATCCCAGTCGACACAGGGCGAGAGGCAGGGCACACCCTGGATAGGTCACCAGTCTATCACAGGGCTGACACATAGGGACAGACAACAACTCACACTCACATTCACATTCACACCTACGGGCAATTCAGAGTCACCAATTAACCTGCATGTTTTTGGACTGCGGGAGGAAACCGGAGTACCCGGAGGAAATCCACGTGAACACGGGGAGAACATGCAAACTCCACACAGAAAGGCCCTTGGGTCAGGTTGGGACTGAACCCAGGACCTTCTTGCTGTGAGGCAACAGTGCTAACCACCGAGCCACCATGCTGCCCCAAAGGCACAATAAGAAATACAATTTTGCTTACACATGTGTGCTTATACAGTCCTCTTAATGTTGTCATGACAAGTATTTTTCCTTTCATAACATGGAAAACAATGTCAATTCTATTTCAAGCCGTTGAAATATCTAAACTGATGATTCATGAGAAACGAATGGTGTCACACTCTCCAGTCATTTCAACACAGCATCAGATCAATAAAGATATGTCAGTTATATAACAAATTATAAAGTGGATCTGTTTTTGAAGATATTTTATTCTAGCATAGCTTTAAAATGATGCAAAAATGTATACAGTAGATACTGACACTAACCGAGGGAATTTTATTTCTGCAAAATATCATTAAATATTATTTTTTTTAAATTGCTATTTTTACATTTATAAATACTTTTGCAGTGGTACATCGACTTTACTATGTTATGCCCTCACAAAAAGGGAGCTAAATTGGGAAATATCCAATAGATGCACAACATAGAGTGCGGTGTAAATTGTACAGCAGACTAGCTGCGGTGAGTGACATATAAGTTGACTGCTATTTACTGGTATAAATGGACTTCTGCTGTAACACCGACTCCTTTCTACACAAAGCATTTTTCTCTTTTTATTATAGTACTGTTTCAGCAGTGATGCTCCCTGCCACCGTTTTTCAGTTTGGTTCTTTTGTACTAAAAGAAGTATGGAACTACTAAAGCTCTGATATCAGAACATACTGGTGAATTGAACCCTTTAACAAATCAGATGGCCTTGCCATGCATCCACAGATGACAATAATGGTATGAGCATCAGGTTGGGAAAATACTCAAAGAAATGAAAGAAAATATCCAGGCCTACAAGGTAAAGGCATGGATTACAATATGTATACTGATGCAGTAATAGTATCACACTCTGTCGGCCAGCAGTTGCATGACATCGTCCTTTAACATTTGCCTTTTGTTTCTTAATTTCTATATATTTCTTACACTCAACGGTATTTGAAAGTTAATACATTTAAATGTTAGATATAAAATAAGTGAAATTAAATAAATTATGCCTTCCGTAAACTAAATCACATGGTCCATCAGTTTATTATCAGTGAAACTATTCTGAATTTGGTTTCCTTGCTGATGTCGATATGTTTTTATTTATTTATTTTTTTTGCAGCAGATGTTTCGTTCTGACTTAAACATGATATTAAATCCACTTTATTCACCCTGAGCCCCTGGAACACACATGGGGGGAGTTATCAGGGCTTAGTGTGGCTTTGAAAGGCACATCAAAAGAAAGGTATCTACATTTCTAAAGCAGAACAATTGGGACCTTGATTTGCAGTGTGCTTTGATGTGCATTTTCCACATGCTCCCGAGGATTTTTATCTTGTGTAAAACAAAATATATTCAGGGAATGACACATCTTTAAACCCTTAGATGTTCAATTGCTATTGTAAGTATCCATAATGTCTGAACCTGAACTTTTACGCCAACAAACAGTGGCGGTGCGGGCTAATTTAGGGCCCTAGGCAAGATCACACAGTGAGGCCTTTATGGTCATGCAGGGGTTCCAAGGAAGTCTCAGCATTGGAGGTAGATGGCCTTTCTTCACTGCGGTTAGAGGCTTCTCCCAAATGTTTAAAAGTAACCTGTAATTCATATAAACAATAGGCTATCTTACAGCCAAAAAAGTGGCTTCCATTTTGTGATGTCACAATAATAATGAATTGTATTTATTTATTGGCACTTTTCTCAGGACTCAGGGCTTTACAAAAATTGGTCGCCAATTAAGTACACATAACGAAGGGACAGATACCACGTTGGCAGCCAATTTGCGGCAGACTTGTTCATCCAACATATTACAACAGACTTTGCACACACACATCAGACACACACCGACTCATTCTACTGACAGTGCCTTGGTCAGGGCACTGATAGGAGTATTAACCCTGGTATGTTTTGATAGTTGGAGGAAACCGGAGCACCCTGTGGAAACCCACACAAACACAGGGAGAACATAGAAACTCCACACAGAAAGGCCCATGTGTCACTGTGCACAAACCAAACTTTAATGTCATTAAGGAACTATAGTCCAACTTTAGGATGAGAGCTAAGTTAGCTACATGGAAGAGAACTGTGCGTGTGTCTCTGTGTTCAGAGTGACCATGCGGGACAGTAAAATGGGACAGTACTTATCGACTGGTTGTTTACTGTCCCCCATTATACTGTGCATACCACAGAGAACAGGGTTACCTTCATCTTTAAAAGTCCTATGCACAGCTCATTAAGTGAGACTTGCTTCAACTTCATGTCTTTAGAAAATATACAGAATGGCCCTGACACACAGTGGAAAAATGTGTAAATATCTACTGACTGTGGTGACCTCACTATTACAACTGACCCAACTTTCCTGGCATGATAGGCCCACACAACGTTCAATTGGACTATCTTTATATATGATTATCACATATGACTTCTTAATTTTAAATGTGCTATCAACTATAATGTCATAAATATTTGAATACCTAATTACTTATTTTTATTTATTTATTGATTGCTTAGCAGGCTTTAATGGAGAAAAGGTGGTTGGCCGTCTGGATAATATCATTCAGCCATTAATAGCTTATGAATTGGTAATGGTCTTGGCAAGGTTTCAGCACAATATTCACCAAGTGCCAATATCAACTGAGAGTGACCTTGATCATGTTCTCAAGCTAATTATCTTCTCAAATCAATGATATGGTCTTCAACAAAGGTCATGCAGAAAACCCACACATGGACATCTAATTATTGTTACTTGTGCAAAGGAGTTATTACATCGATTTTCGTACCTGGATATTATACTATACTACTATGTCCCTCGTGAATAAACCCCTTCCCTTGTTGTCATATACCCCTCAAGTTGTTGTTCTTCGGAACATACCTAAACTAAACTGTGCTGACACTGCACTGAAAATGTAAAAGAATGTGACGAAAGGCATTCTGAAATCTGAGCAACATCTGGCTCGACCTAGCATGAACTGCAACAGCTAAGACTATTGGGAGTGGGCTTTTCTAATTTCACAACGCCTCTTGAATCAAAAGTAAACAGACACAACTTCACCATCTGGAGTGCTGTAGGTGCTAATTTATGTATAATTACAAGAGAGGCCAGGCCCTTAACGATGTTTCTTTTCCCCCCCTTTTCTTTTTTTGATTACGTGCATACTTCACTATCCTGATGCACTAAGTCAAGGGTAATAATATTTCACAGATTTTCTGTTGCCACACGTGGCACTCAGTAATGTCAGGTTTCAGAGCTGTCAACTATAAAAACTGATAACTTTAATCACACCTTTTAGTGGTATCTTTTTTGTTTTGCTTTTATTGCTCGGTTTCAAAATGTATCTGTACAGCACAAGCAACCAACCGTCAGAACCAATTACTGTCATAATTGTGATGTATTAACAGTGATTCTGCGTTGCCTTATTACAGTAGATTTTAGGGGTCATTTGCTGCTTAATTGACTCGCCAAAGAACAGGATACTCCATGGCTCTGGGCAACCTTTGCTGTTTACCGTGTCCCCATGGCAGATTCACATTGTCGATTCTGGCAGTGGATTCAGCATAGCGGGACTACTTTCAGGTGGGGCCTTGGGGTAGGGAGAAGGAAATAGGCTTATAAAAACCCAATGGGTATAATCACACACTTCAAGTTCAGTTTTAGTGAGTGGAAACATGAGCGGGCGGAATGGGTTGGATATAGCACATCAATGTTCAATTGAGAATGTACTGAAATGGCGCAACAGAGTGATGGAGGCACTTAAGGCAACAATTATTCATTACATACCTTACAGTTATATACTGTAGCATAATGTTTTATCCAAACAAACCTACAAAAAGTGTATTTGACTAGTAAAAAGAAAGAAAAACAAAAGTCAGGTAGCCAAAAAAAGTTCAGATCTATCACAATTGAACTGGAACCAATGCACTTTTCTTATAGGGTGTGTTATGTTAGGCTGTAATTACATAAAATGTGTATTCTTTAATGATTTTACTTATCTATGATAGATAATATTATAAAACATATTATTTATGATAATACAACCTGCCTGTACCCTTTCGTTAATTTGTTTCTAGGTTTCATCATTGTGAAACAATTTAATACAAATATTTGTTTTTCTATATTTATTTTGCCTGCGGTAATGACCCACAGAAACATGTAAACAAAACCAAAAAGCTGGGTTAAGATTTGATTTGCAATAGGACTCAGGAAATAATAAGTGCTAGGGTCATAATTCACCACCACTCTTAACCAGTGCATCCCAAAGAGTCTCCATTTTGTAGTGAAGCGCTGGTGTTTCATATCCCATTGAAAGTGGAAGAATTGGCCATATATCTGATCAAAGGCATCAAAGAAAAATGATTTTGTGCCACATATAACCTATCAAAGCTCTTTGAAAAATGATAAAAGGCATAAATATTATGCAAGGAAGATTAAAGAAGGCAACATACTGTCCAATGTGTTGAAACGTATTAAGCAGGCCATATTTGTAAACAGACTGGCAATGGAGGCAAAGTAAAACACATCATGGGTAAAAACTCATTACTCTGAGAAGAACTCTGAAACTTGTATAGATTTATAGTAAAAATGTGTGTTTTTAGAGCATAAGCACAGGTGAAGTTGGCCATAGCGTTTAGACCTATTGTGCAAATAATTAAATAAATAGATATGTGAAAAACAACATGTATCAAGTTATTTTATAATACATCACATACACACCTGCATCCAACTATAAATGAGGAATTCAAACAGATTTGATTAAGCAAATACTTTCTTATTCCAGTTCAATCTTTTAAATAATCTCATGAGCCTTCTACCATCCTTATGTGTTCCACTTCTCGTGGAGGGCTTGCGTAATCACTCTTGGGCAATCAGGAGAATATGTGACTCTTGATTTTTTTAGTGTGAACAAAATTTGATATGAAGTACCATGTGAGAAGGTTTATCCGTGCTCTCAATGAAGTGGGACACTGGATGAGCTTGGTGGTCCTTGAGAGTCATATTAGCTCCTAACTAGACTCTTTACTTCTCTTAAGATGGTCTCAGATCAGTGTTCATTAATTGATATGGGCCGCTTCAGGGAACATCTTAGCATTACAAAACTCTAGTGGGCTATGACCTTGAGCAAGTCACGTTTGGCGAACAGTTATGTCAACAGCCTGTAGTTACGGCTTGGTCCAAAGTTTATCAGTAAATCAAATAGAAACAGGGCACAATCTATCAATCATATTTCCAAGATGAAATATCAACCAGAGGCAAAAGGCAAGATTGAACAGTTCTAAAGATAATCCCAAAAAAAATAAAAAGATGTAGCAGATTTAGTAAATGGTGCCCCAGTGAAAGCTCATTTGCTATCTCTGAGCAGGTCATGGTACTAACACCACCACTGAGCCTTTTTAGCTGTTCAAATTGATCGCATGTAAGTCCATAATCCGCATAAATTGAAGTGTATTAGAATGCAGACCCCACAAACGATAAGATGATTCCATTTTGAATCCTGTTTTGATGTTCCCCAAACATTTAGTTGGCTCATAACAAGAGATACCGCTACAAAGCCAATCCTAATGCAAAACACGAAAGAGGGGTTTCAAAAGGAATAGCTTGAATAATAAATGCCTAGAGCAAAAAAATTGAGGAGAGGCAGGACTGCATCAGCAGATCTGGGACAAACAACTAGGACAGGGTTGCTTGGCAAAGCTTGTGAAATTTGACAAGTCACCCCCTTTTTTCACTGGCTGTGTGAGCAACTAGAAAACAAAGAGCTCAGCACTTGACGTGTAACGCCGAAGCCCCGCCGGATTAATTTACTGACTGCTTACCACATCATATTCACTGCACTCAACACCCCACTGCTCGTCTCCCAACCCCACTAGCAGTATCTGTGGCTGGCTATCTGCGGCTTTAATGAAATTACAGTGCGTTGAGGGCCAGCTTGTATCCTCCCCATCGTGTCTGTCCCGAATACAAGCCATTGCAGCAGCCATTGCCTGGTACCACAGTCTCTCTCTGGGAGGCAGACAGAAGTCACAGGGCTGGCTGTTGCCCTCACAGTTATTCGCTTTTCATGCAACGTGAGACATCTGCAAATCTGAGGCATCCCACTGAGTGGAACAGCACTTGACATTCTACAAGGGGGGGGGGGGTCGGGATGAGATGAGACGAGACACATAACCAATGACTAACGTTTGGTGCTTTTCAATAATCGCAGTGTCTTAGACAATATAGGCGCCATGAGGAGGATTCTGGTGAAGCCTAATTGCATCAAGAGGCTTTTCCGTGCTTGTGTAATTGTTTTATCTCTATCTAGGAGTCTATCATTTTGAAAAGTGTACATTTTATTATTGGGTTCCATTTACCATGTAATGCGGTTCCAATTCCTGTCCTCTGGCCAGATAACTTTTCAGAACAAGTTGACATTAGTAACCGGAATCAAACATGTTGTTGTTTCAACCAAACATGTACATCCACAACATCCACATATTTGAGAGAGTGATCTGGTCAGTTAGTTGCTTCTCAGATTACATGCAATAAGTACTGATTTATTTAATAACACAATAATCGCATTGACAAAAATGCTGAAGAAATGTATGTCTCCACCACCAACTATACAATCCAAATGCACTAAAACTCGGTTCTTTAGCCACATTTATTGATAACTGTCCAACAATTAAACCTTACATTTGAATTATTAAAATTGACTACAAGGACTAGGCCATAAGAATAAAGAAAGATAAGCCCATAGTAAAAGTCAATAGAGGTACACACTTAAATGGGCTTCAAATATGTACCCCTTCCGAAAGACTGTTAACTTGTTCGGCCCTGTGATAGACTGGCGACCTGTCCAGGGTGTACCCCACCTCTCGCCCTGTGTCGGCTGGGATAGGCTCCAGCCCCCCCGCGACCCTGCATAGGATAAGCGGTATAGCTAATGGATGGATGGATGG
>JAVQIZ010018053.1:0-10026 GCA_036023535.2 Galaxias brevipinnis | reverse complement strand
AAAAAGCTGTGGCTTAGTTAATTAATGTGAGCCATCAATTTAATTAGACTAATGGTGGTGCATTTTCTTATTAAAGAAGAGTGTGTTTGTGTGTTATTCTCATCTATAAAATAGGAGTGTCCAATCAAGTGAGTATTCAGCATGTAGCAGAAAAAGAACACGGTGAAAAGTGGATGTATTTTTGATTTCTACTTTAAGGCTACTTTCACTTTCTACTGATTTATATTGTTTTCTTTTTGTCTCAGACCTCATTGTCACAGTCATCCAGCAGAACATGGGCGGAATCAAAGTTGAGGAATGGAGGAAGGTACAATCTGCACCATAACCACCGAGACTAAATTACTCTAGATTCATATGTAGTGATGTATTTAGGCGTCTGGGCTACAGCTTTGCACATGCAGCATTCTTCTCTCTAGGAGGTCCATTCAAGGCCTCTTTTTTTGTATGCATCTTAATCTAAAAGGAGTTCCCAGCCGGTGCGTTAAAAATGAGTTTTTGTTGCATTTGGTTGCAAAGAAATGTCCCTTTTGCCTCTCAAATCTATTTGGATGTGCTCTGTGGAACTAACCCTTTGTTTTGATCTGTTTTCCTGTACTATTTTAATATTTTCCTGTCTCCAAAAGCCAGAGAATGTCGTCTTGTTGCTACAGGTAAAATATCTACACCTAAACTATTTTAAACTCCACCCAACCAAACCAAACCAAACAAATCTCTCCTCTTCCTCTTCCTTTTCTTCCTCCTCTTCCTCCATTTCCTCTTCCTCCTCCGTCTGCTGCCTCCCCTCCGACCTGCAGACCCTCTACTACGAGATGGGCTTCCTGGTGTGCCTGGTGATTGGCTGCCTCTTCCTGCTCCTGTTGCCCGTGGTGGGCCTGCTCTTCTGCGCCTGCCGTTGCTGCGACAACTGCGGCGGCGAGATGCACCAGAGGCAGAGGAAGAACGCCGACTGCCAACGGGGCTTCTACACGGCCGCACTCATCGCCAGCTCCATCTTCATCGCGTAGGTCCTCCAGGGCCCCCCGCACGTCGCCCTCCTCGTTCCGGACGTTGTTAGTCACGCAGGGCCGTTAGCGGTAGAACTGGATGGGATTTGACAGTGAAACACACAGGGATATAGTCACGCACACACACACACACACAAACACACACACACACACCACACACAGGGGTATATGAGCTCCCCATTGGGTTGTGTTTTCCTCCTGGCTCATTAGATTGTGTGCCGTTTCTGTAATCAGTCCTAGAGGACTAGGATATGCACTAAGGAAAGACAATTTCCATTCTGTGGGAAATAGAGAGCGAGAGAGAGAGAGAGAGAGAGAGAGAGAGAGAAAGAAAGAGAGAAAGAGAGAGAGAGAGAGGTACTGCTGCCATGCTAAGCCAAAAAGGACCCTTGTACTGTTCTCAACCAGATGCACACCCATATGCAACACACACACGCACACACACACACACACACACACACCATCGCATGTGTGGGTTTGTGTGTGTGTGAGCTATGTGGGGGAGAGCGAGAGGGCCAACGAAACAAAACTTGGTGCAGTCGGGGGCAGTTAGATGTCACGGACACCGCTTGGCTGGTTGTGAGAGGTCTTTCTGTCTTTCTGGATAGGTGCTGTTGTATGTCCACAGACACACACACACACACACACACACACACAAAGAAGCCTGTGATGGGATTATATATCCTGATCTCCTTTGAGTCATCACTTCCTATTCATTGGTGTCTTGGGCTGTGGGGAAGTAGGGGACATTCACGAGAAGAGGACAGATGGGTTTATAGATTCATCAGGCCTTCGCTCCTCTCTCTTTGCTGTTCTCTCTCTCTTTCTTTCTCTCTCTCTCTCATATGCTTCTCTCTGTCTCCCGTTCTCCATTTCTCTCAACCTCTCTTTCTCTCTCTCTCTCTCTCTCTCTCTCTCTCTCTCAGTAGTTTTCTCTCTGTCTCTCTGACAGTGTCTCTCGTTCTCCATTTCTCTCTCTCTCTCTATTTCTCTGTCTCGCATGTTTGATGCGATTTCCTTATTTTGTTGCCGTGGATTATGGATACGACATTGCAACTCTCGCCAAAGTGTCACTCAGGACAGTAGACACCAAATAACTACCAACGGCAATGGCCACAGCCATGTAACCATAAGGGCTGTGGAAGGATGTTGAGTTCACATCATAACACAAACATATGAAATCAAGCAGACATTGATTTCAAAATACACTAAGCAAAATATTTAACACTGAGCTGCTCCCCTACTGGTTTTCCCCTAAAATTGTGGCAAATGAGAATTGTTTGTGTCAGGGAGTTCACAGCCTGCACATGGAACAGGCCCATACTGCCCTCTCCTGGCCAAAAGCCCTCATTACATCTCTACCGCTCACCTCTCCTTTTGTCCGTTTGTGTGTGTGTGTGTGTGTGTGTGTGTATTTGTGTTCCAGGGTGGGGGTTATATTTTCATACGCTGCCAACCACAACATGAGTGCCCAGATTAAGAGTACCCGCCGGCTTATCAACACTAACATGAGAGACCTGAAGACGTTCGCCAACAACACACCTGATGTGAGCACCGTCACGTGGGGTTACTACCATGACACTACAGCACACACACACACACACACTTAAATACAGCTACACATGCACAGACTATTCCCTTCTAATTTGTTTCTATGTTCTTGTACTGCAGCAAATTACCTACTTGACAGCCCAGTACACCACAGCCAAGAACAAAGTCTTGTCAGACCTGGACAGTGAGTGGAACCTATCCCTAACCAGCCATAGTCCACAGTTACATTTTATAAGTAGCCTTTAAAACCTCTTACCAACCTGTTAACTAGCTCATGGGTCAAACTGTTGCATGTTCAGCTCTTCCCTATTCTAGACTGGTTGTCATGGAGCTGTTGTATTCATAATCAGCCTTTGTAGCCAGGTGTTCTAACCTCTAGTGTTTTGGTGACAGACATTGGTCCTCTGCTGGGGGGGCGGATCCAAAGTCAGCTGGAAAAGGAAGTAGTTCCGTCGCTGGATGCAGCCCTACGCATGGCAGGAGGTAAACAGGCTCCTTCGTGTCTTATTACGCCTCCTAGCAATTTACAAAGCCAACCAAGGAACTTATACAGTGTGAGGGTGTGTCTATAATACTTCTGTGATTAATTTTAGATCTGTACTTTGCCGTAATGCAGTTTTGTCTCGGAATACATTGGGGATTATGATGTAACTCAATCATCACCAGTAAAATTGTTCAGTGAGGAAATATTATGACTTGGACTATAATTCAAATAGTCAAAAATAGACCTATATTTCACAGCTGAAGAGCGTACATTTGGTTGTTCTTTTGTTATAAATGAATGTCTTGTAATGTCAAAAATTTTACAGGTTCAAAAGTGTTCCAATGAAAAAATATATACATACAGTATGTTGTATCAAGGGTAGCATTTGTCCACTCTATCCCTTTTTAAATTCCCTTGTTCATTCTCTATCTTTTTCTGCAAACTCTATTTACCCCGCTAAGTGAAAGTGGAGAGTGCCATCAAAGGTAACGGGAGCTGATCTAGGACCAGTGGTTTTGTTGAAAGAGCCAGCGTGGGTTTCAAGAGCCCAGTGTGGTGGCTCTTCAACTGACCCTGAGTCAGTAGCACTGTCCCTGGGACCTGCGTCCTAGATTCAATCCCTGTTTGGTGTCGTGTCGGGATATCAACCCAAAGTCACTAGAATATCTTGTCCCATTGTGCCAGGTGGAGTTTGTGTGTGTGTGCGGTGTGTGCAAGCGTGTGTGTAATAGTCTGTATGTGATTTGTGGTTGTGTTTGTATATTTTGTAATATTTTTTTGTTTATCAGCGTTGGTTTCTGCCATTGTGGGTAGAGGTAAGGAGTCCTATCTAACTCTATCCTCCCCCTCCCTCCCCCCAGCCATGCGGGAGACCAAGGAGGCGCTAGCGACCGTGGGCTCCTCCCTGGAGGTGCTGCAGGAGGGCACGGCCAAGCTGCAGGATAGCCTGGCCAGGGAGCGCGCCTCCCTCTCCAACACGCTCTCCGACCCGGCCTGCACCAACGGCGCCGTGTCTCAGACCTGCAACAGCATCCGCGCCACGCTGCCCCAGCTGGCCATCAACGCCGACTTCTCCCAGGTACCAAGGAACACACAACACAACACACACCCACACACACACACACACACACACACACACACACACACACACACACACACAAGGATCTGCAATTATAGATAAGCTGAATGGATTGATTTAGGTGCTCCCTAAAGCAGTTGAAATGACACTCACCAACAAAATGGCCACCGGTGAATGCCTCCGTGTCTCTCCCTCTCACTCTCTTGTCTCCGTTCCCTCCATCCTCCGTCTCCCTCAGCTTCCAGACATCAGTCCACAGTTGGCCATCGTGGAGGTGCTCCTGAGGACAGACCTGAGCAACATCGTCCAGAGGGTCAGTCTCTATCGCTCTACCTGCTCTCTCTCTCTCCATCTCCATCACGTTACCAGTAAATCACTCGTGTGCGTCACTTTCTTTCTCTCGCTTTCTCTTTTTTCGTTTTTTCTCTCCTTCCTATTCCTCTCTCTTTCTATTATTCTTTCTCTCTATCTCTCTCTTTCTCTTTTCCATTTTGTGTGTTCTTCCAGGGATTCTCGTCGTTCAACGACACACCAAAGCTGGTCCAAGAGCAGACGAAAAACATAGTGACAGGTGCGGGGAGTTTGTACACCTTTTCACATTTGATTAGTGTAGTCTGAGAGTTCTGTTTAGCTAAAGATGTCAGCTCTTTCACAATCACATTCTGGAGATGTTTCACCTGCCCTTCCGACCGATTTTTTAACAAATGTGTGTGTGAGTGAGTGTGTGTGTGTGGGTGTGTGTGTGTGTTTTGATGTGTGCACATCTGCTTACGCCTGAGAGCAGACCTGCTCGTGAGGCTTTCTGACACAGTCTTGGTCACTCTCACCCTTTCACACTCTACCTCTCTTCTGCTCTGCATGCTTGTGGATCAACCCACAGCTCTACCTCGTAAGTCTTCTGAGTCCCTCTCTCCCAGTACAGCAGTCTCTCAGTCAGTCTGTCTCCCTCCCTCTGTCTCAGTCCCTCTATCTCAGTCCCTCTATCTCAGTCCCTCTATCTCAGTCAGTCTATCTCAGTTAGTCTGTCTCAGTTAGTCTGTCTCACTCCCTCTGTCTCAGTCCCTCTATCCCAGTCAGTCTGTCTCACTCCCTCTATCTCAGTCCCTCTATCTCAGTCCCTCTATCTCAGTCAGTCTATCTCAGTTAGTCTGTCTCACTCCCTCTGTCTCAGTCCCTCTATCCCAGTCAGTCTGTCTCACTCCCTCTGTCTCACTCCCTCTATCTCAGTCCCTCTATCTCTGTCAGTCTATCTCAGTCCCTCTATCTCTGTCAGTCTGTCTCACTCCCTCTATCACAGTCCGCCTAACAGTCAGTCTATCACAGTCTCTCTGCCACTGTCAGTCTGTCACCGTCAGTCTGTCCAACTCTCTTTGTCACGTATTTCATACTTTGGTGGGGTTAGGCATAGTCCTACATCTTCGTAGAGGAGCAAAGTTGTCACCAGCTTCTTGCTACGCTGTGAGCCACTGTGTTGTTGATGTGGTGGTCCTGTCCCATAGATAGTGCAATCGTGTATAATCCTGCTTTTAAAGAACACTCAGAAATAATGCAGCATAGTTAGTTGGTCCATTCAAAAACCCATCTATGTAGAACTATTCTCACTTTGAAAACACCTATTCTGACCATGCAGTGATGTGTGTGTAGGGGTGAAGGGCATGCTGGATAAGATTGGCATGGAGATCATTGGCTTCTCCAAGATGTTTCCCATCGAGGGGTCCCTGGTCAACTTCACCATCTTCCTGAACCAGGGCCAGAAGAATATCGAGGCCTACTACCCCCAGATCGACCAGATGGACTTCTACAGGTCTGGGACCCTGTTTGTGTATGTGTGTGTGTGTGTGTGTGTGTGTGTGTGTCCCACTGTCTCACTGTTTCGCACCGTGTGTGTTTGTTTGTTCACATGTGTATTTGTGGGACTGGCGGCACAAGAACGTGAAGAGCGTGCGTTGAAGCATTTTGGAGGCGGTTTGGCGACAGAGTAGCGTTATGTGTATAACAGTGTGAGTGTGCGTGTGTGTGTGTGTTGCAGGTGGATCGGCTGCGTCTGCGTACTGTGCACGCTGGTGCTCATCCTGGCCTTCAACGCCCTGGGCCTGCTGTGTGGCACCTGTGGCTACGACAAGCAGGCCACGCCCACCACCCGCGGCTGTCTCTCCAACACCGGGGGCAACCTGCTCATGGCGTGAGTCACCGAGGCGACAGCCGCCATGCCGACACCGTGCACGCGCTGCGGGGGGGGCAAAGGAGGAGAAAGTCACGCGAGATTAGTCAGTCACACACACAGAGAAAGATACATATAAGACCCGAGATACATGCAACATGAAACATTCAATACATCCACCCAAACAAGGTCACAGTCCCATTGAAGACACAACGTTAACCCTGTAGGTGTGCACCGGAACCTGAAACAGGTAAGGCCTCGCTGGGCGGTGCCGGTGAGACGCTGACTACGCTCACCCGAGGGGGAGAATCTGACTGCGTTTGTTTTGCTCTCTCTGTCTCCACCAGAGGGGTGGGCTTCAGCTTCCTGTTTGGCTGGGTGCTGATGGCAGTGGTGGCCGCCACCTTCACCGTGGGGGGCAACGTGGAGAAGATGGTGTGCGAGCCGCTCGCCAACCGACAACTGTTCAAGGTGTGCTCGCGCACGCACACACAAACATACACACACACACACACACACACAGACAGACATGTGTAAACGCTCCGCCGATCCATCTGGCCCTCCTCACACTGCCACACTCTAGTCCTCTTCAAGCTCTTTCTGCCCCCCCCTCTCTTTTACTGCCCTCTTCACCGTCCCCCTTCCCAATCCTCTCTCTTTCATTTTCTTGAAGTTTTTGTTGGCAAGTTGTCAGCAACACTACGGGTCTGTGTGCTCAAGGAGTGTGTGGTCTTTTGTGTTTGTTTATGTGTGTGTTTGTGTGTGCGGTGTCGGATATTTAGGCTGAATGGGATTTTGGTTGTAATACTACCTTTGATACGAAACAGACTTCGCAGTCAAATAAAGTTGATCTTGTTGCCGGTTTATGTGAAACTGCTTGGCTAACTCTGCTTGGTTTTGTGTGTGTGTGTGTGTGTGTGTGTGTGTGTGTGTGTGTGTGTGTGTGTGTGTGTGCGTGCGTGTGTGTGTGTGTGTGTGCAGATCATAGACACCCCCTACATGGTGCATCCTGCTAAGAAGCACTTCCTCCCTGGCATGCTGTTTCAGAACCCCAACATTGACCTGACAGTAGGGAGCATGTACAGGTAATACATGTTCATTATTTAGCAAAGAGACCTACAGTGAAATCACAGGGACAGTCCCCCAGGACCCATTTAGGATTTAGTGTCATGTTCAAGGCCACACACACACACACACACACACACACACAAATGAACAGACCTGCATCCCAACATCTAATCCCCTTCACAAAATAACACACCATCACACGCTCACATTCAAATCGATCAGGACGTTCCTGCACACCGATTCACATGCTTGTTTGTTTGGACCATTGCTTTGCAGCTCATTCAGAGGATGTGTGTGGGTGTGTGTGTGTGTGCGTGTGTGACCATGCATGTGTGTGTCCCTCTCCTAGGGACTGCTATGAGAACAACGGTCTGTACCACGCCCTCCAACTGGAGACCATGTTCAACATCAACTCCTTCCTCAACAGGACCGTGGTAAGTGGGGTTGTTTGTGTCGTTGAATAGGTCTGCCTAAATGGTGACCTACTGTACCTACTCTCTCTGTGTGTGTGTGTGTGTGTGTGTGTGTGTGTGTGTGTGTGTGTGTGTGTGTGTGTGTGTGTGTGTCTTCCAGTATAACAAGGACCTGGCCAATGTGTTTAACGACGTGAAGATTGACCTGCAGGACGTCGAGCTGCTGGAGCCAGAAGGGAAAGACAACCTCATCAACTTTGCCAACACTGGACTTGGAGAGATCGAGTACACGGTCTTCCTTACTGAGGTAACCTCACAATGTGTGTGTGTGTGTGCATGCGCGTGGGATGGCGGGTCAGCTTGTGTCTCTGTGCACTCGTGGGGTTGTCTTTGTCCTTATTTGTGTTGTGTGTGTGTGTGTGTGTGTGTGCGTGTGTGTGTGTGCGTGTGTGTGTGTGTGTTGTGTGTGTGCGTGTGTTCAGGTCAACAAGGGGGTGACCATGGAGGATCTGCTGTCCTTCTCCAACGAGCTGGATGCCAAGGCTGACCAGCTGGTGAGTGCCGGCCCTCACCCTCTGCATCCTTGTTATCGGTTTGAATCCCCCCCAACCCTCCCTCACGTGCCCTTTCACAAACATTAGCCCTGGTATATGTGTATGTGGTCAGGGAGGATTACAGTGAGATTGTAAGTGATAGATTGTGTGTATGTGTGTGTGTGTGCGTGTGTGTGTTTGTGTGCGACTCCACTAAAAATACACAGACAGTCTCTCTCTCTCTCTCTCTCTCTCTCTCTCTCTCTCAAAATCTCTAAATCCGTTCCTTGCTCGGTCGTCCGTCGGGCATGGCGGTTGGAACAGGCTTACCTTTCAGTCCGCACGCACATACACACCCACGCTCCTGGAACGTGTGGTCACTACAGGCCATTTGAAGATTGCAGCCAGGCTGGGTAGACGTGTGTGTGTCTGTGTGTGTGTGTGTGTGTGTGTGTGTGTGTGTGTGTGTGGCAAGGGGAACAGTTACATATCTGTACTATTTCGCTAAATAGAACAGGAGCCCTTTCCTTGTTTTATAAGTAATCTTACGTTAACTCAGACAGAAAAAGGGTTAATGAAGCGACCCCTCGGCAGAGCTAGTTAGACGGGCAACTCAGACAACAGCTTTTATCTATGTGACGCAATCAACCAGTCACATACACTCATTAGTTATTTTAATTAGTTCACTCACCATCATGGCTCCTACAAACACCCCAGTGCTCAATGCGGCACCACGCTGACTCCTACAACTGCACCAATGCTCTCTGCTGCATACACACCATTCTCCTGCCTGCTGCTCGGCACCCACCTCCACAGCGTTCTCCACCTACTGAGGGTCTGTTAATCAGTGTCTGTCAGGGGGTATCAGCAGATATCTGCTCCTTACCCATCATTTGATTTGATTTACCCATGGTTTCACTGGACTGTTAAATATGATCTTGTGCGGGGAATTCAACTTTCAATGTAATACCATGTTGTTGCAATAAACAGTTAGACCATACGTTTATGCCATAAGTTGCATGGACTGAACAGTACTGAATCTTAGCATGAGTGCTTTGCTCTTCCTTGTAGCCTCGAGGGGCTCTGGAGAACGCGCTGAAGGGCCATGCCAGCAGCATCCGACAGATCCACAGAGAACAAGTGGTGCCTATGGAGCAAGCCATGGTAACACACACACACACACACACACACGACATACACAACTCCGCATTCAGCATTCACACACTTGGAGTGATTACACTACAATCATTCTAAACTCTTGTAACCGCTGAGCACACACACATACACACACAAACACCTACACACCTATATGCTAATACATACTCATCATTGAAAACACACTGTACAGTTGCTGCCATGCACTGAAACACACACCCAAACAGAATTGATAATGATAGACGGTGCAGAAGAATGATCCACACCCTCCTCCTCAAATCACTTTCTCTCTCCCTTTCTCCCTCTCCTAAAATGATGGATAGAAATATGTCAGAGCGAGGGTAAGCTTCCTGCATGTTCTCCCCTGTGGCCACGCTGTGGCGTGTTTGTTTGTCGTACCATGTGGCGTGGACCTGGTGAAAATGGTGGTCTGTCGACGTGCCCGTTTGCAGTGTTTAAATGGCAGAGGGTTTGTATCCATTATGAGTGTGCTAACTGAGGTTTTAATCTGTTGCACAGAGTTCCCTCAGCCAAAGTGTGAAGCTACTACAGAGGACATCCAGTGACCTGCCGGTGAGA
>JAVQIZ010018012.1:0-36565 GCA_036023535.2 Galaxias brevipinnis | reverse complement strand
GAGGGTTATGTATCACCAGTCCTTGGTATGTGCCTGGTAATGAAAACATGTACAATTTATCTCAATCATGCAATGCATTCTAAATGGTCGAGTGCAGGTATTGTTGTGTTCATGGGAGCTCTCTTATGCCAAGCAGGTCAGATAGACTGATGTCTATTAATATGCCTTCTACTAACCCCTGCATTTTTAATTGCTGAAATATCCTTCAGTCTTGGTAAAGGAGAAAAACATTGGAAGAGGGCAGACAGTCACCTACCTCTCTATAACATTAAAAAAAACGTTTTGTTACTTTCCATAACGAAAGTAAAAGGCAAATATCTTCAACTATAGCAACTTCCTGTGTATGTGTGTGTGTGTGTGTGTGTGTGTGTGTGTGTGTGTGTGTGTGTGTGTGTGTTAAGCATTTGTAGGCAATCAGTCGTAGTGTAGTTTCTATGGGACCTCATTGAGGGAGCTCTGACTCCATGCTCCGGATCCTGATACTCCTCCATCTGAGCCACATCTGAGACACAGAGCTCAACTCAGCGGCTAAACTCTTGACAAGACAGCTGTAAGAGCTATAAATCATGAAAAATACTTGCTTGCCTTTTTTTGTAACTTTTGTTTGATTTCAGCATTGAAACTTTAGCCCTAATTGAGCCCTAAATTTATGCCTGACAAGGTGGTATTGTATCAGATATCGTATTTGCACAAAATAAAAAATAAAAAAGATGTCTTGGGGTTGACGTTGGAGTGATTGCTTGAAATGACATGCGTCAAGGCTGGGGAGATGTCCACAATAGCTTTGAGCATGTGGGTTAATTGGAATCAGAGTGCCATTGACATAAAGAAAGAGAGAGAGAGAGAGTGAGAGAGAGAGATAAAGAGAGAGAGAGAGAGAGAGAGAGAGAGAAAAGAGTTGGAGAGTCCGAAGGCCATCCTTCTATGACACACATGGCCTCTGTGTGAGAGACTGTGCGGTGTGTTTGCAGGGTCTCAGGATCCATGGCAACAGAGATTTGAATAGTCGTTCTCAGGAAGCTTCTTTACAACACCCTCCCTGCTATCTTCCTCACAAACTGAGCACTGAATAGTCTCCAGACATCTGGCAGCACACAAACAGGCTAGCACATAACCTGTGGGCTTGAGAAAATTGAAAATTTAAATTTTTGTTACGATGTGATTGTTCAAAGTAAAAAAATAAATAACAGCACAGCAGTTTTATTTATTATGTGTGCAGAATGTGGCATGGAGATCAGGCATTGTAACGTAGTCAGAATCCTGTCTGTCGGAAACTATCTATTTGGGAAAAACCTAAAACAGTGTCATACATACTCAATTTGATTATTTACAGCAGCTTATACATCATGCCGTAGTCATCCATAATGATCGAAAATCTTCCGAAATAGCATATTGTTAGAATTCTGTCACCCTCCACCTCCAATACTGCCAAGCAGAATACTTGTTCTGTGAAAGAATGTGTTTTTGCTTAGTTTGGGTTTTGGTAGTGATTTCTCAGATGCACAGTTAAGCCAAAGACGTAGTCAGAACCGATGACTATTGAATTCCTTCAAGCAGCCATACAATTGCAGTTATCTATAGACCATTATTAACAACCTGTTATCATGTTTTATCTTCATGCCCCTTTGCAGCGGAGGGGTGATATCCAAAATTATGGAATTACTCTGGGCACTCTTTGCAGCTGTTTTGAATGTGAATTAGATTTTTTATTTTCTTTTACTGTACTTATAAATGTAATCAGTACACTACTGCCCTTTTATCACTCATGTGTCCTATGC
Source organism: Galaxias brevipinnis (assembly GCA_036023535.2). Taxonomy (NCBI): domain Eukaryota; kingdom Metazoa; phylum Chordata; class Actinopteri; order Galaxiiformes; family Galaxiidae; genus Galaxias; species Galaxias brevipinnis. Next base: position 34,787 of record JAVQIZ010018012.1, on the reverse strand, counting down.
CATTACATAACTCTAAGCCTACTGTTGCATTTTTTTTTTTGCACAATCTGAAATAGCCATCAGAATAAAAACGCAGGGGCAAAACAGTGCAGACTAATAGGGAATATTTCTGACCCTAACACACATCATGCAGCAGCTTTTCAGCTGCATCTTTCAGAAGAACTTGTAGTGTTGTTAGTATAACAAGTTAGTTACTGAACATCTTTTCCAACCTAGTTTTTGAATTGGTCATTTTCGCAACAAAAAAATACAAGGATATACCTAAAGGATAAAAATCTAGGAGTGTGGAAATACATGTTTCACTTTAGAAGATCAATTGAAAGCTTTGTATTGAATGTTTTCCTTTATAGATTTGTTTATTAGTCAGGTTTGATCCGTTCTCTTCGCAGGTCAAATAATAAGCTATTCCATTTACAGTAAAACATCTAACTAAAAATGTGCGTTTGATCACTGCAAAATTGCAACGGAATATTGTTTATTTTCTTACATGCTGTATATTTTCCTCTCAACGTATATCTGGGTTGTATGGAGTATTTAAAATTCACAAAATTGTTGAGTATTCCGATCTGTTTGCATCATCACTTTGCATAAGCAACACCCCCTTGCCGGTGCGGAACGAGAGCAAAAAGAAAGTAGGAACTGACGTTAGTTCACGAGGACGAATGATGTGGCAAAAATCAAAGGGCGAATCGCAAAGAAATAGTCCAAAGAATAGTCTGTTGCCGCAAGCTATTCAGCCCTTACTTAACTAAGAAATGTTGCAAGTAAAAATGTTAATGAGAATTATGTATGTTGGATGTACTATGTAAAACGAAAGTAAATGGGGAATTACAATTTCGAAGTATAAATCCGTATCCATCCGCCTCATTGAGCTGCATAGCCATTTCCGGATTGTTTTCTGTACTGAGCAGCTTCCACCGCCATTGCAGGTCCGGGGAGTCAGTGCAGCGGTAGCCGTCTGTCATCAGGGGAAGCGCACAGATAAACAGTCAAAGGACGAAGAAAATCACCATCATACTGACAACGCATTTTTATACAAGACGTAGAGTTAACCAATTTGGACTTTAAACTAGCCGTTCCTGGCTGTCCGGCTAGGATCTGAGAAGAGAAGCAGTAGTTTATTAGCAGTAGGAGAAATAGGAGGAGAGCAGAGGAACCGCCATGGCTCAGATCCTGCCTATCCGCTTTCAGGAGCACCTGCAGGTAGCTAAACTTATCGTTGTTATTTGGATGGGACCGCTCGAGGAGAATTTATTATGTCTATAATTTGTCATTGTGCCATTAATGTAATTTCAACCGCATATATTTCAGATATTCAAATAAAATTAACCTATAGACAGAGTTGGTTAACGTTAAGTTAGCTAGCTAGGTTGGCTAACCTTAGCTAGCCAGCTATATCAACGATGAATGGATGACGTTGGCTAGCTAGCTTTTTTACTCGCTCGCTAAAAAGCTAATACTCGCTAACGTTTGATTGACAAACGTTAGCGAAAAAGTTAGCATGACGTTATTATGGCAAATTACTTCATGTATGACCCCCTTGATAAACTAGTGAGCTGTTTTACTTTCGTCGACAATTTTAAAACTCCTTTTTGTCAAAGATCAATTAATATATCTATGTCTGTTTCATAATCGATTAGCACGACTGACTCATCCTGACGTTACCTAGTTTGATTCGTAACCTACTACTGCAAATAATGTGTTATGCCTGTCGCCCAAGTGGAGTCCAATCGAATTAATTAGCTAGCGAACCTTTAGCTATCTATGTTTCTAGTTTTGTCATGCTAATTAAATATCTTGTTTGTAAATCTGTTGTTTCCAAACTATTTTTGTTTGTTAGACAAACTCCTAAAGCCAGCAGTGCTCTGTGTGATCAATCAGTCCGCTCATCTTTTAAGAGGGTTTATTGCCCAGTACATTCTGATTTGGCAAGCTCATGACAAAATTAGGATGACATTATGTTGTATGTGATGTGTGCTTATTTTATTTTGTTGAATTAATTGAACTCTTGAGTCCTTAACATCACCAAACCATGTGGAAATTGCAAAGCCTTCGTATGTGGTTAAACTTTTGATCTTTTTTTAATAGGAAACCTCTAGTTGGCTTGTCTTGAAAGGTTGACTTAAGTGTGTAATTGTTTGTACAGCATGTTTAAAGATGTAAAAAAATAAATAGTCAAGTTCTTCTGTTCTAGTCACAACTTCATGGTTACTCAAACAAATTCATAGTAGGTAGTTCAAGAAAGTGGAAAGTAAAGTTGCAACTCCTAGCGTGTGGATTGTTCCAAGACTGCTGTCTTGAGGGATCAAATCAATAAATCATAGTGTCTTTGGTTTTTCAAAGCAGCCTTAGAATGAGACACACGATCTGCCTACATTGTTTTCATGAAAATCAGCTGTTCAATGTAGTTGTTTGTTTTTTTAACATAAAGAAACTTTTGTTGAAATGTGATCTCTGGATCATGCTACTCAGCTATTTTAATTTTTGTCAGTTTTGTCAGATTGAAACCTCCAGCCACAGTTGTAAACATCCTGCCACTGCACCATGCTACTGTTCTTTCGAGTTGTAGAAAAATTGCCCAAATAGTGTGTGTATAACAGTGCAGGAAATGTGCTGGCTAAATTAAATCTCGAATGTGTCCCTTTCATACTGAAGTATTTTAGGGCTGTCTGTAGATTGTGTTTTGCATATAGTGAATAATTTTTGCACAATATACTACGGTCAAAAATTTCTAAGCGGATGACTGCGTGGCTGCATTCCTGTTTACATTTTCTTCAGGTAATATTGTATTAATAAATGACCCTTATTTAAATGTTGCATACGCATATGAAGGCTGAGCTTGTAAATACCTTTTGTGTGCAAGACAATTATTGTTTGACATCCTAAATCAGTGTCGCTTTGTGCCTAAACCAACACATTAAGCCTTCATAAAGCAGTTTGTTATATTAGTAATAAGATAAAACATAGTCTATTCCAAAGGCGTATTGTGGTCTCAGTATTCAAAACTATTCTGTCATTTGATTAATGTATTGTTAGAAATTTTTATTTAGAGGGTTCTACCCGCTACCTGAACATTACTGGGGATTCTAGCTCGCTGCTATAACACATTAGTTATGTGATAACATCTAGTTGTGTTGGAAGTGGGTATTTTCTGATTTCTGTGTCATTGGTATGTCAAGGTCATTTGGTGTTATAATTATATTCTCTGGGGACCTCCAGCGACTAACTGATGCGTGACCTGTCCTGCACATGTTTGACGGTACATAACTGCACGAGCAAAGCATGCTAAATATTGCTTACTATATTGTTCTTTAAACAGAGCCATTGAAGAGAAAGAGAGAGAGGAAGGAGGGGGTACTGGTACTGAAATTACAGTAGGGCTCACTCCTTTAGCTGATTGGTGCAGCTGAGGCACATGAGCAGGGAGTCGGTCTTGACGTCACTCCTGCTCTCTGCTGTGCTGACGTCACTGCTCTGGTGTGGGTGATGGATGACTTCTCCCTGTGTCGAGCTGTGTGCCAGAGAGCCGAGGCCCAACAGGATCCTCAGGTCTATGACTCCTGCAAATGGTCCACATATTGAGGTAGCACAGTGTGGGTTGGAACGCATACGTTCACCCGGACTGAACTCAATGCGAAACGTGCCTTCAGGGGCACTCCCAATCTCCTATTAGCCTGTACATGAAATCGTCTCTCTGTTTGCTCTCCCTCGCTTTCTCCGGTGTTCTGATTCTGAGGCTGTTGCTTTTTTATATGTCATCCATTTACACAGCCCTTCAGTTACAAGGTCCGAGTCACAAGCTTTACTTTCAGCCCTCAGACGTACAAAGAACAATGCTTGTCTAAATCACACTCTTCTGATTTCTACTGGGAGTGGGTGTGTGGTTTGTTGAATATAGCCTGATTGTTGGATTCTCTTTATCCGGTGACGCCACCATGCTGGCTGGCCTCTTGAAGAACACTTGCGAGTTGTGTTTTGTAACACGGCAGGGTGGGACGGTTCATGTTTCCTTGTTTAGCAACACTGGTTTAGTATATTGAAGAAGTAAAACTGGATGGTTCAATATTCTAAGGAATGAAATTGTAGACAATTTATTCTTGTCCCTTTTTTATTTTCTAATAAACTGTTGATCAATATTATATGAAGAAAATGGTAATGCAATCTTACATGTACACAGCTTAGTCAAGATGAGAAGGGAAATGTCTAGCTGTGTTTAGAGCAGATGTTTTGAACATCTGTGTGACACCGTATTAGTGCTCAATAAGCTTGTTTATTTTCTAAAGTGCAGAGCAGATGAAAACAATCAGCTAAATGGCTTGGTCAAGGCTGCTGCTGATCTGCTACCTGATGTTTTCATTTGCTCACATCTTTTTGTTTTAACAGCAATGGCTTTAAGTGTTGTTAGTGTCAAATTAAATCATGTAGTTCTACACTATCACTGGTCAAATGTGTTTGCCTTGAGGGAAGTTGTAACACACTCTTTAAACGTTACCTTGAAGGCTTGCCGGATAAACTTTGAACCCTCACCTGGCAACCTGCTGATATCTCGTGACTTGCTTGTGAGGATACGAACTTGCTGAGCGCTCAACATTCCCCGGCACCACCCAAACGTACGCTGACTGAGAGCAGTGTAGTTCAGGCGAAAGAGGAAATTCTGCTGTCCGAAAACTACCTCAGCAGAACTGGCCAGGAGATGGGTAGAGGCCGTCGACAAGCATTCCACCCCTACAGCCCCCTCTCCCTTTTTATAGAGCGATCAGGGCAGCACTGTTCCAGCTCCCCCCTGGACTGATCACATGTGCCCCCTTGTCACATCGTGCTTGTGCACTGGAGACGGCAGTAACAGCGCCAGCCTGTTGTTTCAGCCCATGGAGACAATAGCCAGCCGTTTCCTGTTGTGGACCAATGTAGGCTAGCGCTGCAAACCTCAGCACATTGCAGCACATCCTTCCCTGGCCTTCCTTGAACTTTTCCTCATGCAGGACGCAGAAACAGAACTGTTTTGTGCTGAGCAAAGTGCCGCGTTCCCTCGAAGGAAGAGCAAAACCTGTCCAATCAGCAGATGCGGGTCCATGAGGGTCGCGAGGAATAGTAACACCGTCCATTTCTCTGATCTCTGGCCGTTCTCTGGTAACAAGCTTGGTTAGTGAAGTCAGTGTGCACTGCTGATTTGTGTGAACTTGGATGCTCGGTATCAGCCCAAAAGCATCACGCAGCATTGACTAGGACGATTTGCTGCTTTTAGTTTGAGGTCACTGGTTCCTAGTGCGAGTCGGCAGCCGCTCACTGCTCACAACTCTGTTTGCAGGGAGAAAAATAGCCTCGGCTTCTGACTTCAATTACAAGCGAGGAAACACACGGGGGACGGTGTTCATTATTGCGCTGCAGATAGTGCATCCCTTGCAGATGCCATAATTGGTCTACATTACCGGTTTGAAGTTGTGAAGGTTTTCTCTGCTCTGCAATGTATCACCTTGTTTGCATCATCTTAAACAGTCCTCTGCCTGAAATGAAACAGCTCTGCGTTAGCAGGGCTGCAGGGTTCTTCCTTTAAAATAGTGTTGTGATTATACAATGCATAATGAATACCTATAATAGGGCTACCAAAGGAATAAGAAACACAATCTATAGTAGTCCATTATCATCAATGATAATGAAATTCATAGATGAATTTGAGCTCTTTACACCAGCAGTACTTTTTTTGATCATGATATAAGACCGTGAGCTGCTAATTTTGATTCCTGATTAGCTTTAATAACTAGGACATGGTTTAGTTCAGTCTCACAACCCTGCATTACTACTCGTGTAAATATATCAGAACAGAGTGAGAGTAAGAAACGAATGTAAACTGTCTGCTGTAAGCTGTGCTTTTTATCTTGGGCCTCGTGTGCGAGTAAGTTAGACTCGCTACCTTTGGCAGTGCCTTGCTTCCAGTTTGCAAGATTGCGTAACAGCAGTTTGCGAGACGTGCTCCTTTTGCGGCGTCATGTCGTCATAGATACTACGAGCAGGAAGGTGTTGTAACATCATCATCATCGAGGGAGGGAGAGGCTGAGGGAGTGTGGGGGTGAATGGTCTCTGCTGGTAGTGGTGATAGGACTGGCTAGTAGAGGCCAGCTGGTGAGTCACATGTGTCCTCCTGGCAGTTTGCTCTCACCACACCCGCTGAGCAGGCCTGGTGTTTTCATGTAATCCTGCACTTTAAAAACAATATTCCCCTCTCTCTATCACTCTCCTGTTCCACACTATTTCGCACTGGTTTCCTTCTCTCCCCTTCTGCTCTTCAGTCCCCTTCGTCTCGGTTTGTCTTTTGCAATCTGTCCCAACTCCTCTCCGTCCCTCTTGTTCCGCTGTGCCAAAGTGAACTCTGGCGAGGACATTGGCCACATAAACGAGCACGTCATGCTGCGGCCCCCATGAAGCTCCCTCTGTCTCTCACCCGTCTCCCTCTCATCCCTCTCTCCATCTCCCTTCCCCGCTGTGCTGGCCTCCCCGTCATATTTAATGCAGCGTCTGGAATGAAAGCCCTCCAGGCCAGCGTGTGCACAGCCAGCGCTTGTGCCAACACGTAAAGAAGCCTTTTTTTCTCTGCGCCTCCCCATGACTAAACAACAAATAAGTCTCCAGGTGGTCATAATGGCTCTGGGTTGACCTGCTTTCACCCACATTCCTGGTCAGTGATGTCAGGGTTTACGTCGGGCTAAGCACATCCATTGGAAAGCTGTTTGGGTTAGACTAAACGGTGGTCCCCTTGACACAACATCTGTGCGAGCAGAGTTGTCTGGGCCGGTCTAGGGAACTTGTTCCTTGGGCGAGGCACAGGCCTTTCCTGCTTTATGAGCGTGATTTTTTTTTCCCTTTCTTTTTGAATAGAATGCTTCCCTAGCAAGCCAGCGCGCCAACCCCCAGAATAGAGGCAGCAGATGGAGAAGGGGAGAGTTGGGCGGCAGCAAGCCTGTAAATCTGTCTAGACCTTTGTGTAATAGAGAGGATAGCCCTTCTCTTGTGCCGCTCCATCCAGGACAGACCTTCAGTGGGATTAGGCCCTCTCTCTGTCTTCTCTCTCTCTTATGGGCAGCCAGACTGGCTGGCTGGCTCCACGCACTTTCAGAAGAGACGTTGAACGCTTTTAACGACAAGACTTCCCAAGTTAACCCTGCCCTATCTGCTGTTTGCTCGTTTCAATGTGCGGTGTAGGACATTTAACGTCCCGCCTGTAGACATAGAGCTCCCTGCCACTGAGCAGACCCTGTCTAAATAGTTCTTCCTTGAGTGGACTTAACTGGAGGAAAGGCCACAGGGGGTGGTAGTAGTAGTACGAGTTCCTGATTTGATTAGACCAAGGTTATCTCCAGGGAAATGCTTGCTTTTGTAAGGGACAGCGTGTGCCCAGCTGTCGGCGCCCGCCGGTTCAGTTCTAAATGCGTCCGGCTTCACAAAGGGATGAATAATATTGTCCCTGGGCCTTCGTTCTGGCTGTCTGGTGGTCAAGTAGACTGACATAAATGCCATCTTCTCCCACAGGTCCCGCGTAGGAGCCCCTTCACAGGCTCTGGCAGCAGTATGTGGCGGTTGTGGCAGTGGAGACTAGACCTCATTAGAGTCCCTCCCTTTTTGGCTGTCTGCTTCCACTATGAGATACAGGCCACACATGAGGGAAAGAATGCGGGTGTGCCTGTGTGGGAGTGTCCTGTCATTGATAAAAGGTGCTCATGTATCGTTGAGGATTTCCTGGAAACGTGGTTTGTGCTAGCTGATTAGGAGCCAGGAAAGAGCTAGTGTTGGTAGTGGGAGGGAGAGAGACGCTCACTGGGCCATACATGAAACCGATTTTTACTGTCTGCTACCATTTTGAAAAGATTCACTTGTGCTAGGCTAAGTGTTTTGTTTACTAATTTGGTTGCCAAACCAAAACCGAAAGTTCACAAAGCTCTCACAAGGGAGTTCAAGTGGTTCCTGAGTTGTTCTCCCTCCCCTGGGGTTTCTCACCTTGACAGAGGAGGAAATGGGCCAAATTGCTCTCTCTATCTACCCACCCGCTATCTTGCGTTAGTCAACTTAACAGTCCCACGATACGAAAACAGGGTGGGTCCGGGATCCATTTCAGGGCTGTGCAAAACACACATGTCCACTTCTCCAGAAGAAGTCTGTTTGCCTAGCGTTAAAATGTGGGGGGAAAGAGCAGAAAGTGGAATGTTGACTCTGATCCAAAGGCACACACTGATATGAACCCAGCTCACTCCTGCCGGTCTCTGACCGCGAGGCTCTCCTGTAGTAAACACTGTCACGGTGAATTAAGGTTAACACCTGATTGTAGCCGTGCATGTCGCTGAATGTCACCATAGCACGGTGCGAGGTACGGCAGATTGTTAGCGCCAGCAGGTACCACTGCATCCCCAGCCCTAGAGCAGGTACCACTGCTACTGCGTCAGGGTTATTGCTGCACCGCGCTGTGGCAGGGTTGGCAGAGAGGTTGGCTGCCAGCGGGGTGCTGCAGCAGAGCCAGCTGGTGTGACCATGCAAAGCCTCTATCCCACGGCCACAGGCCTTTGTTTTCATAGCGGTTAACCCCGCGGGTGCGTCTCACATGAGTGCTTGTAGTGTCAGTCTGTTTGCATTGTCAAGAGTTCAACGTCAAGTTGGATAAGGGGAAGTGAACTGATAATGTTGACGTTCTGGTAATTGGCTTGAGCCCAAAGGTCCAACATGTCACATCATCTCATTGTTTTTTAAGTCAATTGAGGACCCATCATCAGTATTTTGTATGGAGTTGTCACGGATCAGCCATTTTGAATGCAGGTGCGTGGCTCCGGGTAAGTGTCAACATACAAGCAGAGCCCAGCTAAATGTAGCAGTAGGTGATGGACGTGGTGACAGGATTGGAGTCCTTTCATCACCAAGGGCTACATTACTTGCCAACAGGCTGTTGCTATTTAGTGTTTTGTTGGCCAGTGCTCTGAGAACTTGGCCTTGGATTGCCTCTCCTCCTCCCTGTCCCCAGCCAGCTGTGCTGCTCAACCCCTGACTGAACAGTTGGATGTGTGGACAGGCCTGTTCTCTCCCTGTGTACTAGCTCAGTAATTGCTCCAAGAACACAAAAGTTGGATTGGTTGCCAACTTTGATTGACCATGTCTTACCTCCACATGTTTTTCTGGAGAAAACAGGTTAGACGGTGTAGAGTCAGGTCTGCTAACAGGCAGTCATGTCAAGAGAAAGTTTTGCTGTTACTTGAATAGTGCAGCGAGTGAAGCCATACCACAAAGAATCTGACCTAGTTCTCGGTTTGGTTGTTTAGAACCTTCCTACTTAGTTAACTAAAAGCGGCTTTCACTTTGTTTTGCACGGTACTGGAAAGTAATTTTTTTTTCCCTCTCTCTGCCTACCTCCTCAGCTCCAAAACCTGGGGATCAATCCGGCCAACATCGGATTCAGCACCCTGACCATGGAGTCGGATAAGTTCATCTGTATCCGGGAGAAGGTCGGGGAGCAGGCGCAAGTGGTGATCATCGACATGGCCGACCCCAACACGCCCATCCGCAGGCCCATCTCTGCCGACAGCGCCATCATGAACCCTGCCAGCAAGGTCATCGCACTTAAAGGTACGGCAGCACTAGTGTAGGAAGGATCAAACCGACCAGGATCACACTATGAACAGGAACTATGATGCATTCTGTACCTTTATATTATTTAACTGTTTTCCTTAGTTAACTCCCTTTGGGGGTGTTCATGGTTTAGTTTTGACATGTTTGTAATGTAGCAGCATTGTCCCAGATTACCATCTGTTTATGTCCATATACATACAGCTATTTCTATTTTATGTTCAAAGTAGTTTTTATTGGCCAAAGCCTACATGTTTTGCCAGCCCTTTGTCGAAATGACTAGTAGTGTAATTCAATTGTTTTTTGTCCAGCAGCCATAATTGCTTTGTCTGTTTTTGTTTTGTTTTTGTTTCTCTGTTTTGTATGTTCTTTTTTTTGTTCCTTTACCGCTTTCTTATGTCTATGCAGACGGTGAGTTAAAATTTACGTACTCTGTTGTGGAAGTGTTAAATCCTGTTTTCAATTCGGTATTCACAAGTTACACCCCATGACCCCTAGTCACTATGTTAGTGTGCTTACTCTGCCCTCTGTGAAGAACACTCATACGCGCGCACATACACTCACACTAAACACACACTACACACCACCTGTCATCGAAATGTAGACTGATAGATGAATTCAAAGAAAGATGTTACCATCCGATGTTGGACTTTCAGCCTTTGTCCTGCAGGCTACAGTAAGCAGCTGTATAAGCCTTTGTCAAAGTAAGATAGACATAGTTAGGAGCCCCTTACTGTTTTCCCCATTATTTTATTCAATACTCACACTTCACTTTTCCAAGAACAAGATCGTTCTGTTTTATTAAGGCTATTTGAACACATTCAACCTACCTGAACAGGATTTAGCTTTCCCAACCTTATAGCTTGAATGTTGCCATTACATTACATCATATTTCTGTTTCTTACCTATAGAAGTGATTTACCGACTATAAGGGGATAATGTATTTGGGGAAATTATAATTTTGTTGCTTGCCATTTAGGAATCCCACCTCTAGTTCCTTGGTGTACCAAAGTACTTAGCTTAAGTGTTGCTTTCATGCCTCTTTGCCTGACAATCTCACTATGATAATAATAATAATTTGGCCTGAGACAATATACTACACTGAAAGGCCCACCACAGTTGGTAAGATGGGGTTCGGGTATCGGTTCTGTGTGAGAGAGGGACGTGGCATTGTGAAGACACACAGTCTGAGCCCGGATTAGGATGGCACTCGTAGTATTGGTATTGATTTGATTACACAGTGTGTTTGGCGCTACAGCCTCCTCCTCCCGACGAGGAGTCCGTAGTAACCCCAGGAGGATTAGGAACAGTGCCCTGCCACGAGGTCATACCGCCTCGCTCCAGGCCGGAAAATCTAATCAGATGCAAATTGATTGGTTGTTTAAGTAAAATGCCTTTTGATTGGTTTAGGCCCGTAGATCCAATAAGAGCCTAGAATGGGCTCTAGCACTGACTCACTCTTGTCGCCTCCTCCTCCACATATTCTAATGTGATTAGGAGTTAAACAGCCTGAGTAAACACGGCTATGAAACGTCTCTTTTCCTGGGGTTTCCAGACAGACCTGTCCCTGTGATGGCGCTACTCGTCCCTCAACAGGTTTTATTGTGATTCTGTGCCCTTTGTAACCACTTTCAGATGCGATAGTAAAAGCTATTAGGATTACCATCCTCACAAACAGTGAGACAAGCTTTAGACCCTTTGGTCTCTTTTGAATGGGCATGAGAGGATTTACAAAGGGTTTATTTTTAGAAACCGTTGTAAGAGACACAAATCGATGGCTGTGCGAGAATCGCTAACTGCCATTAAACATGAGAAGCTAACAGTCGGGCCCTGAATAGAAATAAATTAGCCTTAATTGGCTTGCATGACTTCGGATCACAATATCCAGTCAAACGTGAAACCACTTCTACACATCCTAGGCCTAGGTGGCTGTAAAGCCACCAGAGTCCCAGGGAGCTCATACTGGATTAGGTTTAATCATATGTTTTTTGTATCGGTGGACTGCGTTTTTGCATGTTAAATTACAGGTGTCTCAGCAGTGTTTTGGGAAAGCCGGGGCTTTGTTATTTCAGTCTAGCAGTAGTCTTTTTGTCCTCTCTAATCTGACCTCCGTCGGTGCGGAGCCTCCCCTCGTTTACTCCCTTCTCACCGCCCTGCTCCGTCTCATGTGATGGTGGGTCACGTGACCCGGCGTGTGGGCTGGGCTCGGACCACACACAGGGTGCAGGCTCAGTCTCACCGTCCAATGGCTTCATCTGATCTAATCAAACCCCCCCTCTCCCTCCAAATCTCCCTCTTCAAATTTGGCTGCCACTGCAGCGCCTAATTGATGCACGGCAAATCGCTCTGATTAGTTGACTGATGATACAGCACGATAATTGTGTTGTCTTGACGCTGCGCTGTGATCTTTGGTGGACACTCGCTATGAACAGGGAGACACACTGCTTCTTAATAGGCTTTAGCTCACCCAAATTAATCACTTAGACTGACCAGAACTAATAAAACAAGCAAAACACAGGTGAGTGACACTTTTTCTAACCCATCGTTAGTCATTGATATATTAACAAGGTAACCAAGATACCCGTAACATGTTTTGTAGCTCACCGTCCAATAATTGTTAAAACACCTAGCTCTCCCAGTGATTCTTATTCCCAATACAATAGACACTGTGATAATTACCCATTCCCTATAATTGTGCCCTATGCCATAGCTTTTTACATGCTATTATTTTGTTGTATTCTATTTGACCTGAATGCAGATGTTTAGGATTTTAGTGGTCATTTGCTTTGTCCTTTCCTGCTTAGTCTCTATAACGGCTGTTCAGGAAGTCATGGCGCCCTTGCCTGATGCACTCCAAGCCATGGCTACCAATATTTCAAACTTGACTCTCCATATTCAAGTGGAATTTGGTGTTTTGCTTTTACCTCTCCCTCAGTGTGACCTGTATGCGTGTTTGTTTGTGGCTTTCAATTAATTATGACCCGTGTTGACCTTTGTGCACGCGTGCTCCGACTTGAGTCTCAAGACCCCCCCTCTGCCCGCAGCCGCCAAAACCCTTCAGATCTTCAACATCGAGATGAAGAGCAAGATGAAGGCGCACACCATGACGGATGACGTCACCTTCTGGAAGTGGATCTCCCTCAACACAGTAGCGCTGGTGACAGACAACGCCGTCTACCACTGGAGCATGGAGGGCGACTCACAGCCCGTCAAGGTGTTCGACCGGCACTCCAGCCTGGCTGGCTGCCAGATCATCAACTATCGCACTGACGCCAAGCAGAAGTGGCTGCTGCTCATCGGCATCTCCGCCCAGGTAAGCTCCTCCACACCTCACGTGTTGCCTAGGTTTAACCTACCGCGTCCGCCAGCCGCAGGGAGATCAATCGTCCACCTCGGAACGGAGGAGAATTCAACGTTTGAATGTTTGCGGCTGTGTTTGCCCCGCTGCAGCAAAACCGCGTGGTGGGAGCCATGCAGCTCTACTCGGTGGACAGGAAGGTGTCCCAGCCCATCGAGGGCCACGCCGCGGGCTTCGCCCAGTTCAAGATGGAGGGCAACACAGAGGAGTCCACGCTGTTCTGCTTCGCTGTGAGAGGACAGGCCGGGGGGAAGGTGAGAGGAGGTTCCACTGGGGTTTATGGGGTTTAACCTCTTCGTCACGGCCGGGTTCCCTTAATGCGTGTACTTTTGACATTGCAGCTGCACATCATTGAAGTGGGCACCCCGCCAACGGGCAACCAGCCCTTTCCAAAGAAAGCTGTGGATGTGTTCTTCCCTCCCGAGGCCCAGAACGACTTCCCCGTGGCCATGCAGGTACGGAGCCCGCTCACGGCATCCCAAGGTCCCCACGACCTTGTGGCTCTACCCTCACACCCACATGGAGGGGGAGGGAATGTGGATGTGCACTGTGTTCTCCCCAAGGGACTTGGGCTGTATAAACAGATAAAAAGATTACAGCGCTTAAGTGCTGATCTGCTGAATCTCTAATAGGGGTCCACTGATATGGGATTTTCAGAGGCGATTATTAGTAATCAAGGAGACCGAAAACCGATATTTGGAACCGATACACATTAGCAGTAAAAATGCTTATCTTGGTGTCAAAATTTACAATAGCAAAAACTATGTTGAAATGCCTTCAGTGTTCAAATGTTCAATTAAAAAATATCTTTTCAACTTTATCTTAAAACAAAAAGTGCAAGGAGCTCCCAGCAGCATTTCTTATGAATAATACTCCTGTACTGCACTTTTACTTTTGTTCTTTAGTCCATGCATATCTTGTTGTGCTGAATATGGGCAGCGCAGGATATGACTGAAGTGGTGTCAACCACACACACACTTCTTTGCTGTTGGTTGAGGAAACGATAATCGGTCGACCCCTAATCTCTAAGTTTGTGTTATATATTTTTTTGACGTGATGATGGCAATGATGTTGTCACAAGTAACGCTATGGTTCCAGACGCTGACGTTGTGTACCATCATGTTTCTCTTTGGCACTTCAGATCAGCTCCAAGCAGGACGTCGTGTTCCTCATCACCAAATATGGCTACATCCACCTCTACGACCTGGAGACAGGCACCTGCATCTACATGAACCGGATCAGCGGAGAGACCATCTTCGTCACGGCGCCCCACGAGGCCACGGCCGGAATCATCGGGGTCAACAGGAAGGGACAGGTAGGACATGGAGCGACTGGCTACACGCGGTGTGAGGCGGACTGTCTCCAGTGTAACCCCGCCCAGCGTCCCCCTCTAGCCCGTCCAAACCCTGCCTCTCTGCTTCAGTACGGCTCTGCGGGGAAGGATTAAACGCTGTCCCTGGAGATACAGGAGAGGCCAGCCGCTGCTGATTAAAGCACCCCCTCCCTTTCACGTACCTCCCCTCCAATCACATCACCAACGCTAAGCTCCCTAAAACAGGTGGAGGCGTCGGCGAGCAAACGCAATTTGCGCCGACAGCAGGGATCAACGCCGGCCCCACCGGCAGACTTCGAACGTTGTCTGCTGGCTCGGTCTTCTAAATAACCAAGGGTCTAGTGTTTCCCAGGTGAAGCCGAGAGCCTCCGCGGCCAGGAGAACTGGATCTGTCCAGCCGGGGAACAATGTCCCGGCTGGGCCATGCAGACCGCATGAATAATTGAGTGGAGCATGGAAAGCGGAGCTGGAACAGCGTTAGACCCGCCGCACACACACACACACATCTGCCCTCAACCACACACACACACACACACACACACACACACACACACACCTGCCCCCACACACACACACACACACACACACACACACACACACACACACACACACGTTGACTAATCAAGATTGCATTTGAGAATAATAGGGCCCCGTCCAGTGCTGTCCCCGGCTCCACTTCACTAGGCCTGTCGGTGACATGCTACCCGAGGCCCAGTGGAAATGTTTAATCCTCTCTGTCCTTGGAACGGTTCATAAGGTGGTGATTTGGCTTCTTTTTTTCCCCTCTTCTCCCGGGCTTACCGGCTAACCAGAATCGGAATGCGAGCACATATTAGCTCTGATGTTAATGGCTCATTAGTTCGCATTTATCGCAAACTTGTTAGAGCCGGCTCAAGCAAATCCCCCGAGTGTGTGATGTGTGCCAGAGAAAATGAGTGCGAGTCAGGGTCCAGGATGTGGGTTTGCACTCTGCTCCCAGAACGGGCCTGACCTTGAGACGTGACTACCCCCAGGGTAAGTGCTGCTGCCTCGGAGCTGCCCTCCAGAGAACACAGATGGAGGGGAGAAGAGAGGCAGTAATAGGAGCCCACTGTCTAAACAGCATGTGATGGTACAGTGGGAGGCACCGCCTGGCGCCCTCAATCCTCTTACCCGCTGACTGGCTGGGGGAGAGAGGCCCTCTCTTCCAATCGTATCCCCCTCCCTCTGCTCGTCATCTGCATCGCAGGGTCCCGTGATGACAGCATGGCCATTTTCCTATTGTGTGTGTGTGTGCGCGTGTGCATGTGCGCGTGCGGGCCATTGATACTACAGCTCATCTGTCATCTTGGACGTAGTGTCCCCAGCCTGAAGCAGCGCTTCTCTGGCACTGTGCATGCTGTTATTTCCTACTAGAGCTACCACTTAATGACTGAATACCAACCACTCTGCAGAAATGCTCCGACTCGCTAGTCTCTCATTTGAATAGTTCGTAGGCGATGGATAACGTAGAATACATTTGTATCCCCGTCCCATCGCGTCACTGGGTTGTTCTTATCGGATGCTAACGTCAGTGGTTTGTGGCAGAGCTCGACTCAGAGCCCGTCGCGGGCAGCTTGTGTCCGCAGCCACCGCTGACGTCAGCGCTAACTCCCTCCCCCTCTCTCTCCCATCCACCTCACACGCGCCTATTGTGTGAAAAGGCGGCATCTCCGCTAAAAGCTCTATTTTTTGCGGTGCCCTTCTCTCCATCCATCTCACCCACTCTGTATTATTAGCCTTCCCACCCCGATATTCAAGAGGGAGAGGGATCTCTGTTTGGATCCCAGCAGAATGAGGTGCACTCAGCCGTGTTAACAGCTGTGGCAGTGACCTGCCGGGCTGGTTGTCGTCGTGAGCCCTCTGTGTTTCTCCCGTCCCTCTCTTTCCATTAGCCCTCTAGTCTCCCTCTCCATCACTGACTTTTTCTCCTACTCCAGTGACGTGCATGACACTGACACGGTAATGACGTGTTTACCATCCAGATGCCACAGCCCACCAGGCCGTCCCGTGGCCGACGCGGTTAAATCACTTTTAACGAGACGGCGCCCACAGTGAAATTCAGCTGGGGTTTGGACTCGGGTAACCCTCCCCAGGCTGAAGTAGCACAGCGTGTGAATGTGGCACAGAAAGAGTTACGAGAGCACTGCTCCTGACCCTGATGGTTTCAGACGGGCCTGGTCGGTCCGGTTCTCCCCGGGAGGTGGAGCTTTTCAAAATGTCCATTCAGAGCTTAGCTCCAAGTAGAGTCGCCTGTCCACTCACTGGGCCTCGTCCCGCTCCTCTGATCAGTCGTTGGTCTTGGGAAGACTTTTTTTTTCTCCATACAGCATAGCTCCGCAGCTTTTGATGGCCGATGAGCACAGAGCCAAGGGGGTCGTGTTTCCAGGGAAATCAGACACCCCAGTCCATGTCCTTTGTTTACATGTAGCGTGGCAGGTCGTCTTACGTGCGGGAGTGGAGCTTCGGCCTGGACTACAGGAGTGTAAACCGATCCCCAGCACTGGTCTCAGAGAACGTCCCTCTGTGTTGAGCAAGAGACCCTCCGCAACTTCCCTTTCTGTTCTAGATGTAAACAACACTGAGAGAAGGAAGGATAGGAGGGGATTCATTAAGTCACAAAGCACACTCTCTTAAGCTATGTATACTTTACAAAGAAATCTGCTTTAGAAATCAATTTGTTTGTAGATATGGTGAAAGGTTTCAAACCATTGAAGTCACTAACTTATTAACTTATTAATTACTAACGTATTATACATTCAGTTCACATTTCCCACCTGGCCACTCTAGCTCAGCTCTTCCCCTCTGAATCTCTGTGTGTAACCAGGTGCTGTCGGTGTGTGTGGAGGAGGAGAACATCATCCCCTACATCACCAACGTGCTCCAGAACCCTGACCTGGCCCTGCGCATGGCCGTCCGCAACAACCTGGCCGGCGCAGAGGAGCTGTTTGCCCGCAAGTTCAACAACCTCTTTGCCGGAGGGAACTACTCTGAGGCCGCCAAGGTGGCCGCCAACGCACCAAAGGTAACTCCTCGCCAGTGGCACTGCATATTCCCCCTTTAAATGAAATGGAACGGTCCACCCATCAATAGTGTTGGATCACCTGAGAATTACTCTTGCTTACTTCTGCTTACTAGTTATCAAAGCACTTTGCAGGGAAGTTGTGGTTCTAGTTCTGTTGTCCCATTTGGCCAACAATCAGTGGGCGTTCCTATAAGACACAGTCACTTCCTTTCTCAAAAGATCTTATCGGCCTCCGTGTGAAGTGCTGCTAACCACTCTCCACCCATGTTGCTCTCTCCCCCTCCCCTCAGGGCATCCTGCGCACCCCCGACACCATCCGCAAGTTCCAGAGTGTGCCGGCCCAGCCGGGCCAGACCTCCCCGCTGCTCCAGTACTTTGGCATCCTGCTGGACCAGGGCCAGCTCAACAAGTTTGAGTCCCTGGAGCTGTGCCGACCCGTCCTGCAGCAAGGCCGCAAGCAGCTGCTGGAGAAGTGGCTCAAGGAGGACAAGGTATGTTGGTCGGATGGATCCCTAATCGGACCCCTCCTCTCGTCTCAGAGGAAGAGCTCCTTCCTGGTTTCTTTGTTGTGTGTGCGTATCCCAGCAGTCATAGTGGGCGGTTTGTTTAGCTCTAGTTGGTGAGGTAATCTGTAAGTTACGCAAGGCATTTAAAGTGGTGTTTTTTTTCCCCCCCCTCTGTCAAGTGGGGAGTTTTGTTTGCACTCAACAAACTCCCAACAAATTTAGGTTAAACTGTCTTGGGAGTAGTTACTCAAATAATACAATTTCAGCTCCTTATGAAATTGAAAAAAGCTCATCCGTTATTTAGTCAGCCAAACATTACATGCTTTCTGCACTGATGAATATTTGAAAGCGAGGGCTTTGGGGTGCTAACGTGCGTCTCTGTCCCCGTCCCCGTCCCCGATGCAGCTGGAGTGCTCTGAGGAGCTCGGGGACCTGGTCAAGTCCGTGGACCCCACCCTGGCTCTCAGCGTCTACCTGAGGGCCAACGTCCCCAACAAAGTCATCCAGTGCTTCGCCGAGACCGGCCAGTTCCCCAAGATCGTCCTGTATGCCAAGAAGGTACGTCTGCCTGTCCAGTAGTAGCTCCTCAAAGTCTGTTAGTCTGAACGGGAGTCTGTAAAACAAACGGAGAGGCATCCTAGGAGACTGGTTGTTCTGTAACGTGGGAAACAGAGGGGTTGTTTATGTGGGTTAACCCTTCCTCGTGCTCCAGGTGGGCTACACTCCTGACTGGATCTTCCTGCTGAGGAACGTGATGCGGATCAGCCCCGACCAGGGCCTGCAGTTCTCCCAGATGCTGGTCCAGGACGAGGAGCCGTTGGCCGACATCACACAGGTAAGAGAGGAGCCACAGGAAGAAAGAGGTTGTTAATGGCCTCTCATGCATTCTGTACCATACTGCATAGAAAGTAGATCGACCTGTTTGGTATCTCGATATGTGGTGCCAGCTCTGTGTCAAAGCTCTAGGAGTAGTTGTCTTTGTTTTCAAACCGTTTGAGTGTCCTCCTGAGGTGCGTTATCTCCTTTTCCAGATCGTGGACGTGTTCATGGAGTACAACCTGATCCAGCAGTGCACCTCCTTCCTGCTGGACGCCCTGAAGAACAACAGGCCCACTGAGGGACCTCTGCAGACCCGCCTGCTGGAGATGAACCTCATGCACGCCCCACAGGTACGCACACACACACACACACACTATTCCTGTTCTCGCACGCTCTCACTATGCCTATTCTAACATGCACACTTAAACTATGTCTGTTTATTCTCTCTTTGTCACACACACACACACACACACACATGCACGCGCGCAGACACACACAATGCACTCACACACACACGTTACATCTGTTGCACAAACTGATCCAAACTCCTGTTTCCCATTGCACCATGTGTTTCTCCTCAGGTTGCGGATGCCATCCTGGGCAACCAGATGTTCACCAACTACGACCGCGCTCACATCGCCCAGCTGTGCGAGAAGGCTGGCCTCCTGCAGAGGGCTCTGGAGCACTACACCGACCTGTACGACATCAAGCGCGCCGTGGTGCACACCCACCTTCTCAACCCCGAGGTAGGTCACAGGCTGGGGACGCCTTATTCATGCCGTACCAGCAGCCTTTAAGGCCTAGCCAGGAGTGCGATGCGTAACCTTCAGACCGTTTCTAACTCCTCCCCCATCTCCGTCCCGCCCTCTCCTCCCTCCAGTGGCTGGTGAACTACTTTGGCTCACTGTCCGTGGAGGACTCCCTGGAGTGTCTGAGGGCCATGCTGTCGGCCAATATCCGCCAGAACCTGCAGATCTGCGTGCAGGTGGCCTCCAAGTACCACGAGCAGCTGTCCACGCAGTCGCTCACCGAGCTCTTTGAATCCTTCAAGAGCTTTGAGGGTGAGCCCCTCTGCTCCCGTTACTCGCTAGGTCCTAAAGCCCCGGGGTCGCCACCTCCCCTCTCAGCTGACTCTCTAGTGCTGAATGATTTAGCATTGGAAAGTATCAGTGCAGCACCCTCTCCCCTCCCTGCTGTGTGCTGGCGCTAGCTGCATGTCCAGAAATGCCAATTAGCTAAGTAGGCTAGAGGCAGGACGATCCATATATATTCTGTTTAGTGTCTGGGACTGTTGGGCCCAGGCTAGTGCATGTCTAATGAACAAGAGGTAATGGGAGCTCCACGCTACAATAACCAAATTGGATATTATGTTTAGTATTGCTCACCCAATTTGTACTGTTGTGCAATAAATCGAGCTGTGTAGTGAAACTGACAAGATATATTTTAACTGTTCAAGCTGGTCTGTTTATAAATGTTTTTAAATATAATTGTTGATCAGGCCCATGTTTAGTCATACATCCTAAGCTGCTCTTAACTCCTCCTAATAAGTACTCTAGTGTCGCCACTACCGGTTCAATCTCAGTCATGTTTTAGACTCTTACTCTATCTGTACAGTCAAACTTGTGTTGACCTGTCAGTGTCTGTCTGCATGGCTGTAAGTGTCTGTGTGAATGTACCCTGGTCTCAGGTCTGTTCTACTTCCTGGGCTCCATCGTCAACTTCAGCCAGGACCCCGAGGTCCATTTCAAGTACATCCAGGCGGCCTGCAAGACTGGCCAGATCAAGGAGGTGGAGAGGATCTGCCGAGAGAGCAACTGCTACGACCCCGAACGAGTCAAGAACTTCCTGAAGGTAAGGCCCTTCTCCCAGGTGACAGGTGTATAGGCAGGTGAGAAGGTAAACGGTCTCTCCGTTTAAATGTTTTCTTCTCTATTATCGTTTCTGCTTAACCTCTGTGGTTTTATTTCCACTTATCCCTCCTCTTAGTTTTTATTAGCAGTAGTTCTTAGTTTGCTATGTTTTGGTTGCTTGATAATAGTTTTTCGCTTCAATTCTTTTCTGACCAGCGTTTATGATATGTCTGAAGTCATAATCTGAAGACATGCTAGTTTGGGTGTCTCTATTTCAGTCCATTTTAAGAATGCATGTTGAATATTTGAACTCCATTTTAAAGGAACTCGGCAATGAAATGTACATGGTTTAAAACCAACTGAAACCTGTTGTAAACATTAAATGCTAATCCGTTCACGGAAACAATTCCACCAAGCGTCCATTTGCCTGTGACTCATTCTTCGACTTGTCCTGATGGCAGTTGTTATTTTTTGCTTTCCCCTGTGTCTTTGGAATGGCAGGACATGTACCAGGTAAACCCACCTCCACCCTAGTACAGGCTCCGCCCCTTTTTATTCGTTTTTACTTTTCACTCCCCAGCCCACCCTTGACCGAAGATAAAGGATTGAACCTGGGGTTTGTATGGGGCGCGTACAGTGATCCCCCCTCTGTACACAATCGACCATACAGCCATGGGATGCACCAAACATGCTCCATGTTTGTGTGTAACTCCTAGTAGTCGGCTAGTGAGTCTAGATGTTGTGTATGTGTAGCTATTGCATAGCTGTGAGTGAGTGGCATTGTCGACTGTTTGGGCAGTGAGCTGATCGTCACTCCTCTATGGACTAACATGGCCACTGGTTGTTATTGTACTTGTGATGTTGTAGTCCTACGTGGGCTCTCTGCAGTGGTACAGGCTTGCAAGAAGATGATTTCCCTTGCAGTTAGCTAAAACATCTGTTTTGTGGAAAGGGCTGTTTGTTAGTGCTGTCCGAGTATTTTACAGTACCTCTTTAAGGCCTGCAGGGGGAGTCATTCCTCTATATGTGAATGCACTTAGATAGTCACAACGGGGTTTCTCTTTTCTTGTTCTTTATTTTCTTTATTTAGTTTTTCTAGTTTTGTTTTGGTGCTATTTGCACTCTCTGTCTGTAGCAAACAAACAGTTTTGCGGTTTTTAACCAACCTCTAGAGATGTATTGACTTTCCATTTGTTGTAGTTGAGAAAACATTGATTTCAGTTTGTTGTTCTCAATATTGTCATTTGGAATCACTCCAGCAAGATTGGTGTTTGTGAAAAGCGATTTGCTAACTCCATTTCCAGTGATTCTGATGTGCATTTCTGTTGTTATTTAACATTCAGTGGTGATATGGGCCAACCACACTACAGTCAAACCTTCAGCCAGTCAAATGTGTGTACACGATGAACTCGTTGGCCCGTAAGCAATCCAGGTTCTTTTCTGATACTGAATCTATCCAAAAGTAGTTGTGGCTGTTTGGTGGGCCAATCCCTCTCTGGAAGGTTTGACTGTGATCATTGGTTGGCTGAGATGACTGCTGCGTGGTGCGCGTGTGCGCGCGCGTGTGTGTGTGTGTGTGTGTGTGTGTGTGTGTGTGTGTGTGTGTGTGCGCGTGGGTGAGTGAGTGTCTGTGTGTGTGTGTGTCTGTGTGTCTGTGCGTGTGTGTGACCCAGGTATGAGACGGCAGCAGGCATGGGGGACTCCCGGGAGAAGGAGGTGCTGCTCCACGAGGATGATGACCTGTGGGTGGGGCTGAGACACAAGCACATTGCCGAGGTGTCTCAGTAAGTCCACAGGCCCCCCCCCCCCCGACTGTCCATGTCTATGTGTCGTGATCAGGAAACCTTATTCATATTGACATTGTTTTAGTACAACAGTGGGTTGATATTTATTGCCTGTATTATCCAGTTCTTTCTGCTTTGTGTAACTGATTCAGTAGAGTGGTCGATCAGGTTGTTCCCTAATAATGTCTTCCATCAGGGAGGTGACACGTCAACTGAAGGACTTCTCTGCCAGCAAGAGAATGAACACAGGAGAGAAGGTAAAAAGAGGGAGAGAGATACACCGACTGATCGTTATTCACACGACAAGCATTTGTGTCTGTGCTTGTGTCTTCCAGTGCCCGTGTGTGCGTGTGTTTTGATGTCTGTGTGACTGTGGATTGTGTTTTCCCCTTCAGACCACAATGAGGGACCTGTCTCAGATGTTGAAGAAGATGCCCCAGTACCAGAAGGAGCTGAGCAAGGTTTGTGTGTGTGTGTGTGTGTGTGTGTGTGTGTTCGTGTGTGTGCGTGCGCACGTGTGTTTGTGTGTGTGTGCATGTTTATCCACACTTTCCTAAGTGAGTCCCAACGGGTTCCAAAGCTCATTTAGGTTTTTGGTGCTGGTTCTGCTTAGCATGATAAAATGGAGTGACCCCTTGTCTGTGTGTCTGTCTGTGTGTCTGTGTGTTTCCCTCAGTACTCCACCCATCTGCAGCTGGCTGAGGACTGCATGAAGCACTACCAGGGCACAGTGGACAAGCTGTGTCGCGTGGAGCAGGTAAAGAGACACTAGGCAGCTTACAGGAAAGGGAACGAAAGATCCAAGACAGGGTAGGAGAGAAGGAACAGCCTTAGGCTAGGAATGGAAAGAACTCCTGAAAATAGTGAGAGGTTACAGTAAAGGAGAAAGACTGAGATGAAAGTAGGTGAATAAGCTGAGCAGACAGTTTGAGTGGGGTGTGGTACGTGTGGTGGTCTGGGAGGTGTGAGGTGTCTAAGCCGTGCTTTGGACCGCTCCAGGACCTGGCCATGGGCACAGACGCCGAGGGTGAAAAGATCAAGGACCCCATGAGGGCCATCGTGCCCATCCTGCTGGACGCCAACGTCACCACCTACGACAAGATCCGCATCATCCTGCTCTACATCTTCCTCAAGAACGGTACGCAGGAAGCACAAGCACCTCTCACGACACAGGCCTGGCTGTACTTTGATCTTTGACCTTCGAACAGTAAAATGGGACTGGTGCTCTATATTATTAGAGCTCAATTGGGCCTAAATAAATCAATGTATTGCAAATGTATAAAATAATTTGTTGTTTAAAAACAATCATTGGTGCCCCCCTGTCTGTGTGTGTGTGTGTGTGTGTGTGTGTGTCCAGGCATCACGGAGGAGAACCTGAACAAGCTGATCCAGCACGCCCAGATCCCCCCTGAGGACAGTGAGATCATCACCAACATGGCCAACCTCGGCGTGCCCATTGTCACAGACGTGAGCGCCTCCTCCTCCCGCTCCCTCCTTTTCTACCGCTCCGCTCTTTCTTTTCTCACACTAGCATCTTTCTGTCTGTCCTCTCCCTCTCTTCTCACTCTCTTCCGTCACATTAATTGTGCGTAATGTCGCGGTCTGTCTTGCGCTGTTTGGCTGAGTAATTATCACATTCACTTTGGGTAAATCCAAGTTAACCCCTGAGAAACACGGCTCCTGTTTGCCCCTCCTCCTCGTTCCCCCCCGTAGTCCACCCTCCGCCGAGGAAAGAAGTTGGACAGGAAGGAGCGCGTGAGCGAGCAGACCTACCAGCTGTCCCGCTGGACCCCACTGGTCAAGGACATCATGGAGGTGAGGGTCTGTGTGTGTGTCTGTGTGTGTGTGTGTGTGTGTGTTTGAACAGTATCTCTATGTGTGGTACATGTGTGTGTTTCTATTTGTACAGGAGATAGACAGAAGTGTGTGTACACTATGTGTGTGTGTGTGTGTTTGTGGAGATAGCCTTTGTGAGAAAGGGAGCATAGGCACTTTCCGACATCTGTCTGTTCTGCTCTGCTCTCGACTGCAGGATGCTATTGAAGATAAACTGGACACCAAGCACTACCCCTACATCTCCACTCGCTCCTCTGCCTCCTTCAGCACTACTGCAGTCAGGTACACACACACACACACTCACACACACACACACACAGACACAGACACACACACACACAGACACACACACACACACACACACACACACACACACACACACACACAGGCACGCGCACACACCGGGACTTTATTGTAGTGTTGTAGCTCTATCTGGATTGCATGAGGGGAGGGGAGGGCTCATAGATCAATAGTAATCTGATCTCTGGGGATAGGGAGATCAATGCACCAATGAGAAGGGGAGGAGTAGTGACTGCAGTAAATCATGGACCATGAGGTCGCACAGTAGCACCAGAAGTAAAGGCAAACACTCGCTAACACTGAACCAAGACCAGGCCATGACAATATGATGACGCCCATTAGTACGGTCTGTCTGACCCTTAGAACGACAGGAAAAGAACTGGGAAAGGTTGTGGAGAGGGACTGTGTTTGTTAGGGAGGGTTTGATCTGATATGGATGGGAAACTATTGACACACTGATCCCCCTCCCCCCCCCCTTTCCCCAACACACATAGTGTCAGTGCACTGTGATTTTATCGGCCTGTATAAGAATTGAGCCACCACCAGTATCTGATCGCCCTCCAAAATGTTATCGATGCACTGAGAATCCACAGGCAGGCTCCATGACGTTAGCACAGCCAAAGAGTTTGGCTCAAGGAGAGTTTTGAGGATGAGGAAGGTGGGCGTAGCGGCGTCGGTGTCGCCTGGGCTTTTGTGTCGAGTGCATTAGATGACACTCCCTTCTTTCCTGGACTTCTCGGACCCTGTCAGTGCTCGCTACGGCCACTGGCACAAGAACAAGACCCCCGGAGAGTACCGCACGGGCCCCCGCGTCATGGTCTTCATCATCGGGGGCGTGTCCTTCAGCGAGATGCGCTGCGCCTACGAGGTGACGCAGGCCAACGGGAAGTGGGAGGCCATCATCGGTGAGTGTGACCCTGGGGGGCGCCACGGAGCACAGGCAGAGGGGGTGGAGGGGGCGGGGCAGCAGCACCACGTCCCTCCGTGTGCTGAGCTAGCTTTTCACAGAGGTCGACTTGAAACGTAGTAATAGCATAACGTCTTTGACTGAATGAGGGTCTTTGTCATTCGTTCGTATGTTCAGCGTTCAGTGTTTAGTTCAGTCAGCGCCACAGTCCTTTTGTCTCTTGCTATAACTCTATGTAGTTACCCCTTGTTGATCAAAACAAATGCATAGCATTTTGAAATTGTGTTCAATTGTAGTCTTTGTCGTTAGAATCTTGACTCTATTAGTGTAACAAAAAAATTTCTCACAAACCAATTATTGGAACCCCGCCTAAGTTCACAGTTGTATTTGATTGTGAAACTATGTTTCCACTCAATAGAGAATAATTAAATCAAAACTCATGATTAAGCTGTCGACAGTCATCCTGCTTGTCATAAAGTTTCACACAGAGTCAGAAAGAAGGCACAGCTATTATTATTATCATACAGACAGACACTAGATTTTCTGTTAACTGTTATTTTGATACTGGTCAAAGTAAGTTATTTAGGTAGGTCTCTACACAGCTATCTCTGTATAAGTCTACCCTGTATAGTGAGCTCTAGTCCATGTGGTGAGAGAGGGCTGTTGTCTATTCTGTTACACTTCATCAGTTAGTCTTGTTTTGTCTTTACAACACTAATGCCTTTGAATTGCAGCTCTGCTACTGTCTGTCTTTATGTGTATGTGCATATACAGTATCTATGTATGTCTTGTTTCTTTTCTTTGTGCCAGCGGCGCGTGTCTGTGTGTGTGTGTGAGACGTGTCTGCGTCCTCATTGGTTTACCGTGGCCAGCCGTTTGATAACCTTTTTTCCTGAGCTGGCGGAAGAGAGAGAGAGAGATTGAGAGAGAGTGTGTGAGAGAGAGAGAGAGAACGAGTGGGGGATGGGGCGTGGCATGTGCTGAGAAACGAGTGGTGAAGCCGCCTCTGTTCCTCCACAGGTTCCACCCACACGCTCACCCCCACCAAATTCTTAACGGACCTGCAGCACCCCGACTTCCGAGAGTCCACTAGGGTGTCCTTTGAGGACCCTGACCCCTCAGACGAGTGAGGGGGGAGGGAGGGAGAGAGAAAATCACCCTCTGACAAAGTAAAGGCAGCCGCGCAAAGAAGCCCTTTCTGACCTCCCCACAGAACAAGGGCTTTCTTTTTCTCCGTCCTCCTCTTGCTACACTCAGTACTGTACAATAACTCCGCCCCTTCCCTAAACCCTCAGGGCATGGGGGTCCCGCCCCTGCCTCGCCACTCATGGCCCACTCTCTTCAGGCTCCGCCCCCTGCAGGCCAGCAGTTCAATAGGAGGAGCATTTGATCTGGCGTTTCACACTGTCATGTAGACAGGTGGAACAGTTGATCGTGCTGCTGGGCTTACAGGAAGTGAAGCCCGAATTGAGTGGCCATGCCTCAGGGTCGCGACCCCATGCCTGCTGTCCCTCCCCCATCATCTCAGCTGGGTGGATTAAATCGCCCCTCTCGGCCCAATGGCCCTCCCAGCTTGTTTCGCACTTCCCTGCTCCCAGAATCCATCTGGTCTGGAGCAGATTTAATCTACCCCCGAGATCCATCTTTCTTACGCTCTCAATTTTGTTTTCCTCCGATTAACACTCCCAAGAACAATCACATTGATTTTTTTAAAGGTTTCTTTGAAGACAGGTCCTTGCGTAGACTTTTTGGGATTTCCAGGAAGGAATCTCTCACTTCATGGTTTTGATTTTCTTTTTTGTTTTTCGTTTTTGCTCCAAGTCCTGCAAACTCCTCCTCGTTACACTCTTTCACTCTCCCATACCATGCTCCCATGGCCCACCGTCTGTCAGCAGAGAACACTGTCTGTGTCCATCAGCTTCCCGACCACACGGGTTTCAGTAGCGTGTTGTGACGCACCGCGCCGTTCACTAGTAGCCTAGCCGTGCTTCTCTGCTGACACCAAACCAGGGAAAGTAGCCATAACCAGCTAATTAGGATTTTAGTATCTAGAATAAGATAACATGAGAAGTGGTCATCGATCCCCCACCACTCTGTTCCCCATGATTGAGAATCTTTGTTAGCGTGTTACTTTTGTATCACCTTAGAAGGATCCAACTTTGCAAAGGCGGGAATACAAACGCAACATTCTTTTGAAACGTAAGGACGACTCACCAGTCCATTTGAGACGTTTGACTAATTCGTGTCCCTTAAGATAGATTTAATCGACCGCACAAGAACATTCATCTCATTCTCAATTATCTGCTGAGGCTATAGCGTTTGTTTTGTGAATTCATTAGTTTCTAGTCACCATACGCAGTATGGACGCTTTCCCACATACTGCCACATTTAACTCTTCCTGATCCAAATGGCCATGACTTACTAAAACCAATGTTTGTTTCTGCTCTGCTATTTTGATCTAACAATCCCACCCATGTAGTAGTATGGAGAGCAACGCCACCGTGTTGTGTTTCTGGCCAGAGGGCTGCAAAGCTGTGTGTGAGGTCACAGGTAGAGGCAAGGGGAGAACGAGGCCAGGCCAGTCCTAAGTTGACCTGTGACTAGTGCTGCACTGCTCACCCACTCCAACCCCCCCCCACCCCACCCCCCCAACCCCGCCCACCTACCCCTACACCCACAAAGCCTGCCTGCATCACCATGGTGACCCAACTTGCGATGGCGTTGCCTCCTTCTCGTCTGTCTCTTCCTGGGCCCACAGTGTCGACAGCAGCCAACGCGTTTGACCTGGCTGCCATTGTCAAGTTCAGAGTATTGCTAAATTCGGTGTGCCTTTAGAATTTAGAATTTGTAAGTGTTGTCGTAAACAACCCACTATGTATATGTTCTGTTATGTCATCCAAAATGGAAGAAGCATGCAGCTTTGCCACAGAAACAAACCAAGGGAACTGGGGAATATGGATGATGATACTGTTGAGCAGGGGTTGGGAGTAAACCGTCATTTGGTTCAGTCCGTTTGTCCTGGTTCACCAGGCTGTTTGGTTTGCACATGATGGGGGGTAAGCCATCAGCCGATTCTGACAAACGGCTGACAAACGGATTGGACAAACGTTTGGTTTACTCCATCCACCTAGCAAGCTTGTTTCCACTCTGTCTGAAATGTGTCTTCAGCTATGAAAACAGTCAGCTTTCATTCATGTCCGGGCCGAGCCATTGTGTTTTAAAACTTCAACTGAGCTTTTTCATTCCAAAGCTGGGCTATTTCCTGACGACATCGTCGGAGCTTTTTGTGTTCTTGCAGTGCTCATTTTGTTAGTTAAAACGGGTCTTCTAAAAATACTAATGTTTGCATGTGCAGTGATTATAGCCTCTTAGGTCCCGTGCACACATGCTAGAATATGATTTGATGTGCAGTGGTAGAGGTGAGATGTCCCAGGTATTTCTGTCAGTGCTGTTCAGCTGCTACATGTCAGACTAATAGCCTGTCACATACCACCAAGTCTCAAAGTTTAGCCGTATTTCTGCATTTCTGTGGTAGTCTGAATAGTTTCTGTGTCCTGTTATAAGCACTACGCTAGGGTTACATCCGCTGGCAAACAGATTTTCATTTGAGCTTTGGTTGCTTGATGTTACATCATTTTAACATTATGTGAGTGAGTGCTTCATCCAAACATTCATAAGAGCTGAAAACACATTTTCCTAAATGGCTGCATGTTAATTGTCAGTTCTAATGCCGTGTGTGTGTGTGTGTTTTTTTCTGTGTGTGCGTACTC
Source organism: Galaxias brevipinnis (assembly GCA_036023535.2). Lineage (NCBI taxonomy): Eukaryota > Metazoa > Chordata > Actinopteri > Galaxiiformes > Galaxiidae > Galaxias > Galaxias brevipinnis. The sequence continues at coordinate 5,681 of JAVQIZ010018012.1, read as the reverse complement.
TTCTGGGTGCATGTTCACCCCTCCAGGATCGACCCACGTCTTCACCCCCACCAGCCTCCTGGAACAGCTCAAGGCCATGAACAAACCAGACGAGGAAGTGACAAGCTAAGATCATCCAATCACAGCTCTGAACCTTACCCCAATGTCTACCTTTCTTCCCAGAATCCCTCATTAGTTGTGTATGCATCTTGCTCGAGAAGAAGAAAAAAAAAACAATGCCAACATTAATGAAAAAAATATATGTTGAAACAAAGAAAAAAAGATCATTGCAAGTACAATATACTCATGGTTTACAATGGATGCAACTAAATAAAACATATTTAAAGAGATTTAAATATCAACAAAGGCCATCTAAAACTGGAAGTACCAAATGTAATATTGTATGCTATGAAACCTGCTAGAATCTGTAAACGGTAGAGATTTTCTGTTTGTTCCCTTGATTTTGTTCTTGGTGTGATTTTTATTGGTAGTGGGTGGAGGAGGGATTTCCTTGTCTAAAATATAAAATTGAATATGAACCATATCAATAACCAAACATGCAATATATAGTATATCACCACGGACATAAATGGGGAGAATCCTTACTGTAAATGATGTTTGTATCGGTAGCATGCTTGGACGTTGTTTGTTTGGACTGTTACAGTGTGTGTTATCTGTGTGGATGTACATGGAACCAGAGTACCAAGACAGTCTGTGTTGAAGCCTAATAATATGGAAAGTGAAACTTGACAGTTATTCTGTAAATAGCTCGATTGGACCAGACATCCTCCCTCCTTCAGCCACAACACTGGATGTATTTACTTGCCACAACCTTTTTCCTTTTCCCTAGTTTTCACGTTTTAGTGTCAAAAAGGCCATTGCTTGCAGATATTTAAAAGAATAATCTTAAAAGGGCCAGTTGTATTTCAGTATTGTATCCTGTCAGATTAAGTCTTTTCATTGGTTAGTAACAATGTTTATCCGGGCCATGCACTGAGTAGTGTGTCGTGTATATGCCATATGTTGATGTTTTAGCGTCTCACTGTAAACTGGTGATATTGACTGTGAAGTAGTAAAACATTTCCTTTAAAAATGCCAATGTGAAGCGACTTGTGTTTGTGTTGATGTTTAGCTGTAGCTGTAGTGCTCAACAGGGGAAAAAATAACTTAACATCTACTTTTCGTTTGTCTGTCTTAATCTTTTCTCTCACCTGGGGCCATGTCAGATCTTCCGATGGTGAATTGCTTTGCAGAGAACTTTAACCCCAATATTACCATTTAAACAGAGCTATTTTCTGTCCTCTCCCTCTTTCCTGGCCAACACGTTGTATATTGCACTATATTTCTGTCTTGCAAACGCTTGATTTTCATTTATTTTTTTATAATTTGCTATTGTATAGGATTCACTCTATCCATTTGATTAATTTATATAAGATATTTATCAGAAAAAATTATTAATAAATGAAACGTTAGTCTGTCTTTAACCTGTTTAACTTATTGCGATTCTATGTTGAAGCACAAACAAAAGTATACTTAATGTGTACCAATGTACTAAGGCTGTCTAATAAATTGGCTTCCATTACATGAATCAACTCTGTTAAGGACAATCCTTTACCTAAATATGTTTAACATTGACTACAGGAGCTCATGGCTAGACAACCTAATGCATAAAATTAATACTTTCTAACCTCAGAAAAAATAATCATTGCGTGTTGTTTAGTGTGATCAGAAATACTACTGGGATGTAAAGGAAAGTTCACCACTAAATGCAAACGCTGCTTTGAGTTCATTTGTTTTTATTCTGAACTGCGTTATCTAAATAAACAGGACATTTCACATTGAGAGCTTTTTAAAAAATCCATTTGACTCTAAAGCAATCCCAAAATTATTTACAATAAAATATTTATAAAAAAACGAATTAATTCAGTAATTAATTATTGTACAAAAATACAAAAGTAACAAGTTAAAGTCATTTTGATTCTCATAAAAAAAATTGGGAGGTGCGACATCCAAAGATAAATTCTATGTTGAACACAATTATATTCTATATTCTCTACAAAAATAAGCTAATTTATCTGATCAAATATTTCCCTAAATAACCCTTGAACCACACATATATGTAGGGACATACAAGTTGAGAGACACAATGTATTAGCGTTTGTTTATGATGTTTTCCTAAAACATGGAACTGCGTTAAACTATTAGCGAGTTACAGTGACTTTTTATCGCACATTTTAACAGCTCGTACAACACAGGGTGTAGCACACACTGAATAATCAGCTAGCACCTACATACTCCGCAGTTCTCCACAGAATGTAGGATTAAGACACAAACATGTCTACTGCTGCAGCTCCATAGAGGAAAGACTGACACCCAAAGGCAACAGCAAAATGAACACAGAAACTTAGGCGAGCAAACTATTAAAACAGAATAACAACAAATTAGTGAATGATTGATAAATTAAGGTTCAACGTTGTTGAGAATTCTTCTCCGAATATCTGCAGCAGCAGCAACTGTAAATCACTGTATTTCTTTCCTTTCTGTCATTGTTTTAAATCAGCAGTCATGAGACACTGCTCGTACAGTTATAAGAACATAGAGCCAGCTCCATTTGGTGAACTGATCAGTAGTACCTGATCTTAGAAAACACACAGTAGACAGACTAGAAATAAGCCTTCAGCGTTCACATTTTGGCTGCTCATCAACATTTTAGTGAGAGAGCGACAACTCCATAATATGTTAATTTCCCTATTAAAAAAAACATCTTGAACTTGATTAAAGTGGCAGCCCTCACACACTGTAGGCACAGCCTGGCTTTACAAGTGCACTCCAGGTAATGAAATGTTACGCTGTATTACCACTGCCTCTGTCAGTAGATGCAGGAGCGGGAGAGCGCCTCCTGGTGGTGCAGTCCGGTAGCCATGGATCGGGCCATACGCCTGGACGCTTCCTTCATGTCTCTGGCTGCCTGGATCGCCCGGTTCAGAGACTTGTTTATGGAATACTGGTCAGCCGAGTGAGAGCGCCCCGCGCGACCTCTGACCTCAGCACGACCCCTGACCCCTGAGGACAAGCCCCCACCACCACCGTTTGGAGACACATAGAAAGGCTGGAGGTAGGAGTCTGTCTTTATGGCAGCGCTGGAGTAGTATCTGCAGAGAGAAGATGTTTAACTAATGGTATTACAAACTCTTTACAAGTCATACCACTAGTACCACACAATGCAGGAATGAAAGAGACCAGGTGGGAACATTTCTCTCCTATACAGTACGGAGTTCAACGTAATCACTTTAAGAATGAATGTGGGCACCTCTGCACAGTTTGCTGGTCACCCTCTTAAAAAAACCACGACTCATTTTTCACATCTCCGCGTCAGCACTCCAGAGAGAGCCAGAGGTCTGAGAGCCTGGACCCATCTCATTACGATAAGCAGCCATAAGGAGGAGGTCAGTGGACAAATTAACCTAATGGCCACACTCCATCATTCTGCGGAGGGATGGGGAGGGGTGGTACTCACAGAAGCGGTGGCGCGGGGGCACACAGAGGCACACAGTGCACCAGAGGCACAGCGCCCAGCACAGGGGGAGGAGCCGGTGCTGCCAGGTACACACCCCTCCCGTCCCAGTGGGGGGAGCCGGTTGGCTGAGGGCCTCTGGGGGCGTGTCCGGAGCTCCTGTTCCTCATTGGTTCTGGGAGGGAGGCAGACAGCAGCATGGTTGTGGCTGAACCAATAGAAAAATAAACAACCAAACGACTCGGAAACCCTTTTTATCCTGAGTCTGTGACTCGGCAGTAAGAGTGAGAGGGCGCGCCTCACCTTGGTCGGCGCTCGCATTACCGCGCCTGTCCGTCTGTCCGCACCGACGACAAGGCGACGACAGAGGAGCGGTGTGAAAGGGTTCAGTGGCGCCCCTCTCTGGTCCTGCCATGACAACACACAGAGAAACCTGACTTAGACCTGCACGAGGATCAAACACAGAGGAACACCACACGGGGACCACCCACCCCCTCTGGCCTCCACGGAGAGTGAGAGCTGCCCTTACGTGCAGAGAGTCCCTGACGGCGGGGATCACACTGTGGGCAGACTGGGGCCTGCCGCCTCCCTCGGGCATCTGGCTCATCTCCTCCCGCCGGCCACCCCACAGACAGGCTGGCAGACGGCGCCGCTGTCAGGGTCAACCGAAACACGGCGTGTTAGGAAAGCATGCCACTCAACACTGTGCGTCACTCCACATCGGTCAGGCAAATAGAAAGCAGGGCAGGTTAACGTCTAAGTGACTCTGTGTACGTGGTAGTGTGAATTCCGTAGTGGGACTATGAATTACGTAGTGTTGTAGTGTGGACGCTTCTCCTACTGGCGTGCTCTCTCCTTTTCTTGACTGGCTCTGTCTGGCTGCTGCTGTTCCACACCGCAGGGGATTCTGGGATACGCTTGGAGGACTGTGGCTCGGGCGTGGACTTAGCCTGCTCAGAATCCGTGGCTAATAAAGAGAATTACAATGTTTAGTCATCCCATTGCAAAGTCCATTGAGCAAAGAACATTCTAGAGCCCATATTAGGAGGAGAATAGTCTATATCCATTTAGGCTCTCAGCTAACAGCCTGAATAATAACGGCCGACTAAGGTGTCCGGTAGGATTGGTAACTCACTGATCTCCAGCTCGGGTCTGCGTCTAGGTACGGAGGCTGACCTTCCTCTAGGAGTGGCTCTGGGACTATCCTTTTCCCCTTCCTCCACCTGTGCAACCCTCCCATTCCTCTCCTTCACCAGTATCTCTGTACTTCCATGTCTGCGGCGCTGAGTGGAACTGTATGGTGAACAAAGCATAGGAGGAATCTATAATCAACATGGCATAACGGGAGGGGACGTGGATCTTTTTTTATGTGTAGAAATATACCAGAAGTACTGGAGTATAAGCAGGTAAAGGGTCACCTAGTGAGCGGTGTGGAGGTGAGAGGGACTGTAAAGTATCCCTCCCGTGCTGAGGGGGGCGCTCTGCCTGGGAAGGGCTGAGGGTTGGCCTGTCTGAGACTTCCCTCCAGTCTCTCCTTCAGCCTGTTCACCTCTGCCTGCAGGCACTGGATGGCCTCGCTAGGACACATGCAGGGCACACACAGAAGCACACACACACACACACGCACACACACACACACACACACACACACAGAGACGATTAGAGATCAGACCAAGTGAGTGTCTTCCACACTGCAGACGCTTGTCTCCCATGCATGGCCTGGTAAGCAAATCATAGAGTGAAACTAGAGACAAACGCGTGTCGGTGAAATGACTAGTTTGGATCCATGATGGGTCCATAACGAGCTGGCATCTGTCAAACCAAACCACAAACACGCTTTTGAAACTCCTCCATATTAATATTCATATCTCTGACTCATGCAGAAGCACACAATGGAGTAGCCAACACAGAGTACCTCCTCATATGCATCCAGATCTCACAAGCTGCCATCGCTGCAATACAACAACAATCACAACCAATGTCAAACCGTTTGTGGGTTGTAGTTCTGCGTTCTTTTCTCACACACAAAAGAAATGTACGAAATATTGCAAAAGTTGAGGATCTTTAAATGTTTACGATACTATTTCACGCGCAATGTGAAGCACATTACAAATGAAATGCATTATTATTGTTATTACAATGACACAGACACAGTCTACCCTAGCATGGCTCAGAGAGTACAGAGAGC
>JAVQIZ010018010.1:0-39335 GCA_036023535.2 Galaxias brevipinnis | reverse complement strand
TATTTCTTCTCATTAGCCTTTGCATCTTAGTGGTTTTTTATGCACTTAGCTTGTATATAGTATACATGTATACGTGTCACAACAGTTTTATTTTGTATTGTTGTTATGTTTAAAATACTGTATCTGAATGTATGGAACAGCACTTTGGTCAGCTCTGCCTGTTTTAAACGTGCTCTACAAATAAACATGATTTGATTTGATTTGATCCATCATATCCATCAAAGGGGTATCTTAATTTGGCTACAAACCTTTTTTGAGTAGTCAATGGCTAGTTGTGTCACCCACCAAAGTATAACATCGATTGCGATACTAGCCAGCTAATTGAGAAATTGAGACAGCGCTAACAGAACAATACCAGTCATATTACTTCAAGATGGGCCATGTCTTAAAGCTTAATTTACTCATTACAAGGGTACCAAACACTTCCTTGAATTTGTTTTTGGAAATGTCTGTACACTCCAGCAGTTTAAATGTTTATTACTGCTAGCAAGACAAAATCAAAACAAACACTCCAATCTTCCTGATGTCTCGATGTGCCATGCTCATACAAATAAAACAAAACAAATGTATGCAGTGGAATCGAGAGACTCTTACAGTGATTGATATACACTTTATCTTGCTTTGGTCTCGGATATATAGAAGCACCCCAGTACTGTGCACCCAGTTTTCTGTAGACTGTAATTTGTGGTTAGCCCTATGTAAAAAACACGAGGGTTTACCCTTTTGTTACATACATTACATGTAGACACTTCAGCTACTTTTAAAAGGCAAATAATAGAAACACATACAAATAATGAGAGAATGTCCCGCGGGCAGGCTGGCGTGCGCAAAATTGCATTAACTTATTAATCATAATTGAGTCCTAACCAGTCACAATATAGAGCTAGTTTTCATAATATATTCTGTAATTCCTGGAAGTAGTATTTACTAAATGGTCAGCAAGTCAAAAAACTTTGAATTATGAGAACATTGTGACAACAGGCTTGATACTAGTGCTTGTACTGTGCTGCCTGCAATAGGCAAAGTTTGGCCACAGAAAACTAACTGTGTGCCCTGGCCAAATATGTTTTATCAACCACAAAACTTGAACAACAGAAGCAGCAGAAGATAAAATAGCAGGCAAAAAGCTAATTTGCACAGACTGTACCTTTTACTTTTGGACTCATGAAATACCTATTATGCAATATTAGATAGTCAATGCATGTTGAAGGCCAGCTGACTGACTATTTCTATAAGAATAACCTTGTTGGGTGTCATCAGTGTCTTACTACACCATACTGAAATAAGTAGACTTACTTTTCAGACACTCAATTTGAGAAGAGCAACAATGACAGGGACGGAGAACGGGAGGGAAAAGGGTGCGAGTGGATAGAGAGAGTGAGCGAGGCAAAACTCTTTACCCTGACTGGTTTGACGAGCTCCCTGTACAATCTGCCACAATGTCAGCCTTAATGATCGCACAGGATTCGAGGCGGGCTGCCTCCTATTACTACTGTCTCCGGGTTAGCGAGGGGAGAGGCCTTACAACTCGCCGCCACACTGGGTTACTGCCTCAGTGACTGCTCTCTCCCACATACACAGCAAACTGCAGCCAAATGACTAAAAGCAGGTCGAATGTGGTCCAGGTTCTTATCACACACAGCAACCACAGTCCAATATTCCTTAATGGAGGCTCTCACACTTCCTATCAGTGAATAGTGGTTGCGGGGAATTCCCATGGATGGTAGAGATGATTATAGCCTATCGTAGAGGTAAATGGTGAAACTGGTGTGGTTGGCTGGCGTAAGGTGAGAAATATGATAGGAATCTGACCTATTGAGTAAATATAGATTTTTCTCTCACCCACCAGGCTCTCTTTAATGTTTCTTATCTTCACGCTGCATCTCTTTCCATTTAACAGCACTGACAGGGATGGTGTGAGAAAGAGAGCGAAGGTGAGAGTGAGAAAGATAGATGGATAGAAATGAAGGGAAGAGACAGAAAAATAGGAGGAGGGCAGGTGAGGAAAGGCAGAACAGATTAGATTTACTGGGTCTTTGTTCTGGGAGCAGCGAGTGATCCCTGCTGATGGGAGCGTGAAGCAAAAAGGAGCTAATGGGAAGCAGAGACATAGGGGATTGGTATGCATGCATATGACTGTCATGTTCCTCGAAGTGCCTGCTGCTAACCTGGCTGTGTATTAGGGTTTCCATTAGCCGGTAATTAACGGTTGTTGCCTCTTAAAAATTTAAAAGAAAAACAATAAATAAAATTCTTGCCGGTCTATATGTCTGGTAATAATGCTTATACAAAACGTATCTATAACACAGGCCTATTGCCTTAGCGTATTCATAGCATCTAGCTCGCTACGGCAAAACAATCCAACCTTGAAACCTTATTCCTCAAAAATATCAGTAAGCCTACCGATACCTCCTGACTTTGTGCCTGCTGAGGAAATCCCATAGACCTCGCAAACTAAGGGTCCAGCTACAGATGTCACAGGTTACCGATGATTTGTAATAGCCTAGATTTTAGAGTTAATGTTTAGACTTTTCTCAATCGTTACTGTTCGTTTTGCTTAATCTTTAGTGTTCATTAAATAGTCAAACTGATTTGAGGTCGTTGTCATTCTTTTATTTAACCTAAGTGTACATTCTGTTGGGTGTTGAGGGCACTGCGCTCTCTCTTCATCAGTCATACCTCACGAACAAACATCAATTCATCTCACTTAACGAATTCACATCTGATACGACCCCAGTCACACAGGGTGTTCCCCAGGGTTCTGTCCTGGGGCCCCTCCTTTTCATAATCCATATCCTTCCTCTTGGTCAAATAATTAGACAATTCAACTTCAATTTCCACTGCTATGCTGATGACACAGATCTACATCAGCACAACTTCACTTGATAACCCTCCTCTTGCCTGTATTGAAAACTGCTACAATCAACCACTAGATGCAAGATATCTATCTCAAACTGAACAGCAATAAACAGAACTCCTCATAAATGGCACCAAACACACTAACTAAAGTTGGCAATATCTCTCTCTCCATTGATGGTACGACATCTCCCCTCTAGTATGCAATCTTGGCGTCTTAATGGACTCCACTCTTTCATTTAACTCTCATATCAATAACATGGTAAAAATATCCTTCCATCTTACAAGCTAAAAATCCAAGCATGCCTCTCCCATAGTGCAGCTGCCAAACTCATTCACTCATTAATTTTCTCCCGTCTTGATAACTGCAATTCACTTCTTTTCGGCAACAGCGCAACCTCCCTCCATAAACTCGAACTGGTTCAAAACTCTGCTGCTCGTCTCCTCACCTAAACCAAATCTTCTGAGCACATAACCCCATACTCTTTTACCTTCACTGGCTTTCTGTCAGCCAGCGCATCACCTACAAAATCCTTCTTCTCACCTACAAAGCTTTACATAACTTGGCCCCTCCCTACCTCACTGAACTCCTCCAACTCTACCATCCTACCCGGACATTACGCTCCTCTTCAGTTGGGCAACTGGTCATTCCCCCAGCAAAACGTTTAAAGCATTTGGGGAGCAAGCATTTTCTAGAGCAGAACCTAAATTATGGAACTCTCTCCCTCCTCCAATTCACAATTCCAACTCTCCTTTCAATCTTTCAAACCCACATTAAACCATCTTTTCACCCTTGCCAACCCTACCTAGAATTCAGTCCTATCCTTCTTTTGATAGGCTGTCCTTCTTAGTTTAACCTCTGTCTGTTCTCTCTGTTTCTGTTTAATTGTTTTTTTTTGACATGTATGTACATGTTGTGAACCATCTTTGGTGTCACGAAAGTGCTATATAAATAAAATGAATTATTATTATCATTATTATTATATTTGCATAGGCAACAGACAGATCGTGACCAGTAAGTTACAAATTTGTCCAGTGAAATAAATTATTTCCAAACACCGAACCAGCAAGAAAGAATCTCAGTGGAAGCCATTCTGTGTGGGTGTATGTGTGTGTACTTATGTGTATGTGTCTAGTGAACTCATGAAATCTTAATTCACACATTATAGGAAGGAAATCTGAACCCCACTAGAATGGTGCTATTAGCTCTGGAGCAAATTGAAGTCAACAGAGAGGCACAGTGGCGAAGCACAGTACAGATGACAATCAAAGCCCCTTTCTGTCTCGTCAGAGACTTTGGTTGTTGCTTTTCAGCTGGCAGACGGCTGGTGCCACCCTCAGCGCAGGCCAAGGCTTTGTCACTGAAACCACAGCAAGCCCCTTGAGAGGCCCCGCTATGTAATTTGTGTCCCATGGCGGAGGGGGAATGAGTGACGAGTGAGGCAGAGTCTAAGGGGTCTTTGAACTAATGGCTGAAGATTGAAATGGGGAAGTAATTACGAAACTACTGACAAAGAGTGCACACGAATGGGCGTTCCAGCCTTCTGGCCACTGTCCATGGAGGAGAGGACAGGAAGTTGTTCACGCCGAGTGAGGAAGTAACCCAGTTTCCTGGAATTGCTGTACAAGCCCCTGTGCTGCAGCCAAACAGTTTCCATGGGAGCCGGTAATAAAATACCCCAGCTCAGCGTGGAGGGCAGAAACTAAGTTAAAACTAAACAACTGTGCCTCAGGGTGACTTTATGTGGCCCACACAAACAGCAGCACCAAGCTGGGTTTAGATCCTAAGACTCGTAAGTCATATAGAGTGAGGGAGGCAACTTCACGGGGCACTTGCCAAGAACAATAAAGTTGGATGGATATTCTCACTGGTTTCATTAGGGAAGAGGTCTGACCTAACACTATGTATACAGATGAGGACTACTGCGTTGGTACAGCTGACCTCACGCAGCAGTGCTGGATGTGAGGGGCTTTCCCTACCAGGCCAACTACGTAGCTAACTAAGCATGGAAAATAATTCAAGTCATCATGAAGCTATTATCTGGACTTATGACCCCTGTATAATTACAGGGCTCAGTACAATATGAATTAATACGGTACACTTTTTTGGTTTAATGAGCAGTATTAGAGTCTCTCTGTTAGGCTAGGCAGTGTGGATTTCTCTCGGTCTGCCAGTCTGGCCCACCATCTCTTTGGCTCTGTAGCCACCGACCCAACCAGGTCTTCCTTGCCTGCCAGCCAGCCAGCCAGCCAGATTAGTAAAAAACCTTCCTGCCTTCTCTCCCTGGCTCCAGAGTTACTGGGCTCTACTTGGCCAGGAATGTGGGACATCTTAATTCCCTGTTAATTTGCTAACCTGCTCAACAGTGCAGACACAACACCCTTTAATCCCTCTACCCTTCACAGCCTCAACACACCGCTGGAACCCCCCGACCTTTTCCCTGGGTCTGTTGACTCCATGTCATCTTAATTACTCTCACCTTCTCCGCTACGCATTTGTCTATACTCTCATTCCATCTGTGAAATGAGCCCCAACCACTCAAAATGCAGAAACTATGCTGTGCATGTGGTGTAGTCCTATCAGCACCTGCACCATCAGCCTTTGCACCACAGATCACATCAGCCTATAGGCCTACATAACACATGTCATGTTGGGCAATGAAATCAGCCTAATATCCACCACATATCACAAGGGCTGTCACAATCACGTTGTGATTATTGATGATTAATTGCCACTAAAATAATTGCGATTAACGATTCACTTGTGTTTTAAGTTACTTTCATAGTATAAGCCTATAGCAGTTTACTAAAGAATAAGAGACATTTATTAAAAATATAAATTAATAAGAAATGAGGTCTAAAATACCCTTTATAATGGCGATTATGAAAAATAATTACGGTCACATATAATAATCGCGACAGCCGTATCACAAAACATATCACAAAAATAGATGCTAAAAATTGATATAGCCTATTCCACATGTGTAAAAGAAATATAGTCACTATATAGCCCATTCCTGACCACATGTAAAACTGGCCTTTTACTTCACATTGACGTCATACAGTCCTGCTCGTGGCTTGACTTGACATTATTTGCTATTCAGAAGCCCCCACACCCAAACACATGTGGTGCTGGTATTTCTTATAATCAGAGTACTTTAAAGACGTAGCCTACCCCATACTGGGACAATATCTATCAAAAATGGTTTGATAGAGTCAGCCATAGCTGGGTTTGGAGAGGATGCTCAGAGTGGAGCCAAATGAATAACTTCAGCACAAAAATGTGGGAAGAGCCAGAGCTCAGTAATGCAGAACTGTGGGAAGCTCAATAAACAGATGCTTGTGTTCAGTGTGGAGGGTACAGCATGTTGCAGATAAATCACATTTCACACCAGGCTCCAGTTTGGGGTGGACTGTAGCAACAAGGAAGGAAACTATGGGCGGTACAATCAGCACGCTGTGTGAGTGCACACCACACATGCACCATGCCGCCTGTACTGGGTAAATACATGCAGCCAACCATCCACCCACACTATAGAGGCATCACTATGTCGCGTGCCACAGAGAAAAGGGCATCAGGGCTTTTTCAAGAGAGGATACTCAATGCATCTCAAATGACAAGACCGTCATCTTTTTTAAATAATTTAAAAAGTTTACAGACCAACAAGTTGCTCTGAAAATTTGTGAGAGATGGATAAGGGGGAAGGGAGATGATAAACAGAGCGGGGAAGGGAGAGGAACAGAGAGAGAAAGGGAGGGAGGAATGTGAAACACCAACAGAAACATTCCACACTCATCTACTGCTTCTGCATGCAGAGGTTTTGCATTGTCTTATGTTCTTTGTGTACATATCAATGTTCAAAAGGAATCACCTCAATGTCAAAAAGTGAGAAAGGAAACACAGGCTGGTCACGGGCATCCACTCAACTAAAAATGGACTTTAGTTACAAGACTGAGACAAAGCCTAAACTAAATGGCCCGTGTTTTGCAATGCCCCATCAGTGCACACTAAGGCCCATGTCAACTGAAACAAAAGCTATAAACTAAAAAACCTAAACTAATAGTTCATAATGCTGTGCCTAGGGTGTTTCAGTATTTGGTTTAGTCAAGGTGTCCATTTTGAATTCCATAGACGAGCGCGCTGGTTAGCTAAACATCTGGCCAGCAGTGGGCAAAGGACAGTGGTGGTCCTGCCCAAGCCCTAGCAGTAAAATGCAGCCTTATTTTGAATAGTTTATACTGATCATAAAAAACAAACTAAAGTAAATGTGACAAAGACCAAACTACTGTTTTCTTAAACCTGTTGAAAACATATGCAGGATGGTCTCAAGCTGACCTACCGAGCATACACGCCAACTAACTTGTTTATGGTAACACACAAACTATTTATCAAGCCATCTACTTCTAAACAAAGACGACTGCTGACGTAAAAAATACTGAGTCGAGAGTTTCAAGTATAAAACAAGCGTGTTAAAAGATGCAGCGTAGATACACAGCAAGCAGCAGAATCCGCAGATGCTGCAGACAGTTGAACTGGTGAGGTGAGATTTCCAGTTGGTAATAACAAAACATACGTTATTCCGCCTCTTTAACATACAAAACCAGACTCACCCAGAGAAAGTCGAATGAGGCAAACGAAGACTAGTAGCACATTTTCCGAAAGGAAACCGGGTATTAGGCCCATCTTTTCTGTAAAATCCACATAGGGTCGCCAGCGCGAGGCTGAGCTCCGTCTCCGGCTTGGTTCCCAAAACTTATTTTTTTAAAAGTGCCTTACAAATAATACAAAAATACAACACAACCTATTCCGAGTTCAATGAAAGTCGCCGTCTCTTTTCATATAAAACCATGTACAATAACCTAGTAAAAAACTGTTACACGTTTTGTTTTCTTTAGAAGAACGCGGCTCTAGGTAAACTTTCTTCTCTTCTCTCCGCTCACCCCAAATGTCACTCACTCAGGCACTAAAATACATATTCTTCCGCATAAGTAGGTTAAGGCAGATGAGTCGGCCCAAAGTCTGCGTAACAAATTAACGCAAGAGTATATTTAAAACTAGTTTTTACATTATAGGTAAATGTTTGATTTACTCGATTGCTCACTATTGTTCAATTTATGGAGAAGTACTTGGTGGAAGTTCTACTTTTTCATTTATTTTTTTTCTATGTCGCCATGGCGGAGGAATTTTGACTAATTTTCTACTTCGCAAAGCTTCGTATGACTAAAAATTAACCCGTTCAACGATTTAATTTTGTTTGTGTGACTGTCGACTTTTTCCGATTTGCTTTTTAACTCCCACAATTTCCTTGCTTTTAAAATTTTTACCCGTCTAAAATGCCCTCCATGACAGGTTTCAGGTCTAAATGACTCAAATTGAGCAACATAGTAGTATAGGTTTAACCTGATAAATCAAACGAGAGTGAACGTTGTTTTGAACCATATATTGTCATTTAGGCAATGCAGCAAAAACTTTAAAATAATAAAAAAGCATATATTTTTTTAAACTACAGTAGAGGTCTATTTCCATTGAGGAAAACAATTTAACACTGAATGTTATCAACAGCAAAACAAATATTACAGTAAACTAAGAGGGCCTATTTTATGCAACCTATATATTCTATAAATCAACAGTGTTACAGTAATGCCTGTATATTGTAGGGAATGATCTAGGTGTAATCCCAGGTTATGCTAATTACAACAACGAAGCTGATCAAAGTAATTTGTTTGTATTCACACTCTGTTAGAGAAACAATGGACTGCCTACTGCTGCTTGTGCCACCCTCTATTCAACCATGCTTAAAGAGCTTGGACAGGGGAAGCAAATTGATCTCTTTGGGGGTCCAGTCTTAAAGTCTTTGTTGTCTGTTGATAATGACCCAACATTTTCCAAGATGAATATTAACTAATGGGACAAGAATAAAACAATATACAAAACATCATAATAATTTTTATTTCACCTTGATTTCAGTGCAACAGTAAAATTATTTTTAAACAGTAAAATTATTTTAAACAGTACAATTAATTTTTATTGAATTAACATGTATTTTTACAGCATTGTCAGATCCTTTATTTAGTAAGAGACTTAGTGTTAATTTGAGCCTGTAACGTTTAATTAATTATTTCCAAAGGTCCCTCCAAAGTAATGTTTTTCTTATGATGTTACTCCAGATGGGCTTCCAACCTTTGGTAATTAAAGTGATGGGCTGGGTTCATGCAAAGAATGAACTCATTAGTTTTTTCTAGCTGAAGCTCTGATGAAAGAGCTCCACCAGAAGCATTGCAGAAATACATTTAGAGTGAGCTTTGAAGCAACAGCAGTATAATGGAGTTGAAATCTCTGTGCGTGAATTACACAATGCTACATGCAGTTTGGTACAAAAACCAGTTCCAACCTTGTAAAGGTGAGTTTTGAAGCAATAGCAGTATAATGGAGTTGGAATCTCTGTGCATGAATTACACAATGACGCATGCAGTTTGGTACAAAAAACATTTCAAACCTTGTAAACGCAAACTGTCTGTGTTTGTCAACACATTTGACAGTGCTATAAGTATTTAATACAATCAGAATGTATAATGACATCAGCAATACCTATTAGTTTGATTTGGGGATGCAACTCTAATTCTGTTTATTGTCTAATACCATAAACCCAATAAAATATCTGCTAAACATCCAGTTTAACCTTTACCATGCTGTAGTCCTCAGTTTTTTCTTTCTTACTTCAAATTATAAATTTTTCTGTACATTTGACTAGAAAGAGCTAGGCCAATAGTAAAAACAAAATTGAGTGAAACGGTAAACAGTTATGTTACAATTGAGCAGATCAATATTAAGGCAGTAAGAAATATCTGAGGAGTCACTGTATCAAGGTTGATCCCCGTCTAAAATAATTTGCCTTATTAATTTCATTTGATTAAAAATAAATCTTTCATTATCAACCAATACCAGTGAGTGTGATGTATATATAATATAGTGTGTGTAGTTCACTGTTGTAACAGCAATTGACTGTAGTTCTATATCAGTTTTATTGCATTGTAGGTCTGTTGCAGTGTTTTATCTCTGTGGAATGATTTGGTGGGTCATCAGTCAGCCATGCCTGTCATCTAGTAGATTTACACCAGCGGTCATGGATGTCAGAGGGCAGATATAGGGCTCATTTGCCTGGAAAAGAGTGATTGCTGCTGGACTGGTATTCCCCCTCCCCACCACCACTAACCCCACACAAACTACCCTCCTCCTACTCCATAACCGTGAGAAACTGAACTTTGACTATGATTCGATGAAACACAACTACATTGATCGAGTCAAAGATGGCAAGTGGCAGAGATGGAGTTTGAGACTTGTTTTGGGAACTGTAATAGGTATTAGTTCTAGGTTCTCTTGTAACTCATTGCTCTGTTATAATTCTTTACTTTTTTTTTATTTTAAGTAAATGGATACATTATTGTATACACACACTTCTGAAAAACAACATAATTTAGTAGGTCTACTGATTTTTGAAAAAGTGTTGTTTTTTTTTGCAGCTAATATAACGCTTTTGCACGGGCTGGTGAGTTTGAGCTGTTGAACTCCTTCTGCTCCCCCATAAGAAGAGACCCTGGACCACTATCAAACCCTAGCCCCCAACCCTCAGCCAGAGCTGTGTCTTTTCCACATAGTCTTCTGCAAGCATCACCTAGCTCATGCCTCCGTACAGTGAAAGGGGATCTGGGGAACAGGAAGCTAGGAGGTATATTTAGGGTAGATTATTTCCCCTCTCAGCGACCAGTTTAAACTTACCTAAATAATGCAACCACAGCTAGCTTGTGTGCACGACACCATCATGGGCAAGACCCTTAGGTGTGTTGCTGAGATGTTTAGAAAAGGCAGGCATGCAGCCATAGTTCCGGGCTGAGGGGTATAGTGTTATATACTGGTGTCAAGAACAAAGCCAGTATAGGACACAGGCACACCAACGTAGTCCAAGGTCATGCCACATTATAAGACGTTATTATGGAGCAGGGTTTGAGTGCCGCTTTGCACCCTTCATGCAGACTAACCCTGGTATCTACATAGGGATGTTTTTTCAAAAGCAATGAGAGCACAAGCCGTACAACTCATACAACCACATTTGCATGTTTGGTTACTAAAGTTGAAAATGTACCACCACCGGTTCACATTGGACTATGTGCCCTCATCATTGTTTATAAATATGATTTAAGTTGAAGATCTGAGGATGCAATATTCAGTATAGTCCCCCCACACACACACATACACACACACAACTTGTAAATACGTAACATACATACTTAAAGCGATAAACAGCCTCCCATTACATACCATGCACTTAGCGATTCAAACGTAATAGCACAATATGACTTTGTAACTGAAAACAACCCCCTGTATCCATTTCATAGACCAATCTCCAAATCTCTGGCCTAAGTCCTTCGACCGTGCTCCTCAGCGTGGCGGAGGTGGTGCAGTGGCTGGGCGCCAGGGCAGCGTGATGGCCAAGCATGAGAGGGTGCCTACACCAAGGGGTCCCTATAGGAGGACAGGAGGGGCGGGGAGGAGGCGCTGAGGGACAGGTGGTGAGGGGAAGGTGTGAGGTTCTTTACGAAGGGGTCAATAAATGTGTAAGTTCGGTAAGGAAGCCAAGCCGCTGTTGGCAGGGCTAGGAGGGCTAGAATGTGCTGTCGCGTGAGGACGGGATCCTTCCCTTAGCACTCCCTGGACTGGGCTATTTATATGACTGTGGGAAAAGGACGGGCCTGAGCAGTGCTAGCAGGGTTCTGTTAAACAGACCCTCACGCCCATCCCCCTTCTCGCCCCTAATATTTATGACCAGTAACTCAAAGACATAAAACATGACAGTACTAGAGGAGCAGCTCCGACCAGCCATCTAACTCTCAGAGGTCAAGGTCTGTTTGTAAGGTTGGAGATGATGTGACTGGTGTGCATTACGGGGGGGAGAAACCATACGAGGGGTCACTGCCGTGACCTCTGTACTAATACACCATGACTACTTCGTGTGTAACCAATGTTATGCGGGCTGTTTGAATCGAAGGAGGGGGGGTCGAGGGGGGGTCGAGGGGGACTAACGCTGACTGTTTCCCCAATATGCTCATCCCTAGTCCTGCTCAACTCATATCCTGGTCCCCCCGGCCCAATGGTAGACTGAGGTCAAACTCATCAGTCATGTCAAGGTCTATGGTCTCCCACCAAAACAGCACACTGACTGGGGGAGGAAGCTAGTGAAAAATAGGAGCAGATAATTTGCTCAAGTAAAATTGGCCGCCTTCTAAATGCAAAATAGAGAAGAAGAGGATGAGTGTTTTGCCATTTTTACCTTTTCTTAAGCAATTGACGTTCGCACCTTCATGAAATGCTGAATGTGCACATTTGTGAATATGTGCAGTAAGTTTATGTTTGCAGTGTGTCTAGGTTCATTCTGTGAGTAATTATGGCTGGGGAGTTTCATGCCTGCATCCCACACTCCCACAGGCAGCGGTCAGCCTGACGTGCTGGGACACAGTGTAAAGTGAGTGTGTCTGGCTTGAGTCCAGCAGGGGGTTAATTGTATCATAAATTCAGGAAGCTGTTAGTGGACAGGCCCGGCTGGTATTCACACCTCACCGTTCTCTCCCCCCCCCCCCCGAGTAGAGAGGCCTGCTGGCCTTGCTGGCCTAGTAGATGGACACTATTAATAAACCCACAACCGTGCCACCCCTATCTCTCCACACCAAGAGAGCCCCTGGACGTCAGCAGGTGAAGTTTGGGGTTACTGCATCGACTCCCTCGGCGTCTGTGGGGGGCAAATGCACTGACACAGGAAGCCAGTGTGCAAGCCTCTTTCGCTCGATTCTATTTCTGATGCCCCGGCCACGTGATTTGCTCATGCTTTAATCTCCCTTCGAGGGTGTTGTTTACGGACCACGAAGCAGTATCCATCCTCCAGCATGTGATGTGGGCAAACACGTAGAGGGGAACAAGCCTGCAATAAAAAAAATGTCAGGAGAAATATAAATAGTCTGCGTTACGATGACGGGGAGGTATCTTGTGGGATCATCATTGTGTACAGCGTGCACGTGAGGAATATGATTTGAGGTGATAAGGTTTGGACAGATGATGAAGCTGGGCCTGGCTTGGAGAGTGCACTGGCCTGCCCCCCCACCTGTGAGAAGAACTCCGTTCCCAAGCCCCCATGTGTACGTTGCGGGGTAATAAGTCACCCGGTCCCTCTGACTTCCTCTTTCGGCCTCCTGCATTTTACGACCCCCCCACCACCCCCACCACCTCCTCCGCTGCCGTACAGCTGCTTGTCCTGCTTGCTGCTGCTTCCCCCTGATTGGAGGAGCTGGGAGCATGAGAGAGGAGGTAGAGGAAGAGGCAGGGATGCAGCATCTGGGATTGGTGGTTGAACCGGTTTACCTTTAACTTTTGAAATTGAACCATACGAGAGTGATGGACAACCTCGATTATGGCTCAGTGCGCAAATATACTGTATGTTCCCTGTTGTGGGCCAAAATAATCTGAATCCTCTGCAGCTTGAAATGTCAGTTTTGTGATAGAGAAATAGTGGGGGTAGAGAGCCTTAATCATGAGGTAGAAAATACATTTTTTAAATTCATAAAACTTGACTTGGGTGTCTCCATCACATCCTGTCCTCAGGCAACATTGGAAGTCTGAAAAGGCTTTGGAGCATGTTAGTGGACATTTGATTATTGAGTAAACCTCTTATCTGTCTGAAATCCGGCAAATGTGACTTAGAGGGCAGGCTAAGTTCATGTCCGATTCGAAAGTCTTGTTTTTTTAAAGTCTATCTTGCACAAGAGATTTCTGAGAAAGTTTTGAAGAAACGCTTGTGTGTGGTAGGAAATTCAATTTAGATTGCATATTGATTAGTCATGAATAGCATTCATTGAGGCATACAATATATGTCTGTATTTAACATGTGTTTATGGTATGACTGCATGACCATGAGCACGAGCCTGCATGTACTGTGTGTGTGTGTGTGTGTGTGTGTGTGTGTGTGTGTGTTTGTGTGTGTGTGTGTGTGTGTGTGTAAGAATGAGAGAGATAAGAGAAAGCAATGCAAGGAGAGAAAGAGAGTGAGTGTAGTTAGTATGTAATCAGTTTTTGGTGTGTTTAGTGCGTGTGCAGTATTTTTGACCCCCAATCACACAAAGTATTTTAATCCAATCAGCTTCGTTTTCACATGACTGTCATGCACCCCTGCTGCCATGGTAACATAGAGAGGAGGTAGAAGGGAAAGAAGAAGGAGCAATACTTAGCAGTACATTGCACTGTGTCTTTCTTTCGGTATGACAGCTGAACTTCCCTATTATGAATCTGTAACTTTAAGCTTTGCCTCTTTTTCTTGACCTAAGGATGTGAATATTGTCTGTAGTAAATTCTGTATGGAATAATTATGCATTAAAAATGGGAAATAATAAAAAAAAATCTCTGCTCTTTGAACAGAATTACTTTAATATCCTGAAAATGTGAATGTGAATAAGCGACCTGATTGCTAACCAACAGTACATTACACAGAAAATCCAAAAGCCACTCGGAGAACCTGTCTCATCAGGCACAAGCCAACAAGTATAAAGGTAAAAAGCAAAAACAAAGGTGCTTGTTTTGGTGCTTGCCAATTTACAGTGTACGTTGACACAAAATGCCCATATTTAATACCTTCTTCACTAGAGTATACATATTGCACAATGACGTCTCAAAAAGCATTCTATGCATTCCTGTAGCAGCAAAGGGTCATAAAAGCGGTCATCTTAACAACAACTTACGACAAAAAAATGAGGCCAACTTGAACAGAGGTGAAAAGGTAAGCTTGTGCCCTTTGGTTGACTGTGCACTCTATCCTCTGCTGCTTCTTATTTCTGTTCTGCCACTTCCAGTTTCAACTCACTCAGCAGAAAAAGACCTGCAGCTCCCAGTGTGAACCTGCAGTAATTGTGCATTTGGTGAGAGGCACATCTGTGCATCTTTTCCTTTTTTTGCACATATTCAGGTTGCAGGGTTCAATGTTTCAAGGTTCATGCTTACAAGCAGAGAGCTCCTACTGCTGTTTGAGTCTGGTATCACAGCTCTAGGTGGAACAGCCCTAACAGAGCTTCATTAGATAGGCCCTTTATGATTTTATTCTCAATTTTCACGTATAAACCTCAAAGCAACGAGGTTTAAGCACCACCACATCCACTTCACACAGTACATTGAGCATGCAGATGCATTTAGATGGTTTTCATAGGTAAAATATTCTATTACCAATTGGATTTGAAGTGGGCCAAAATGGTGGTGTAGACCAACATTAGTTGTGTCCAAAGTCCAAGGGTAAGATCAAAACAACCTTGTCGCTTCGTTTCCAAGTCACTGTACTATTCAGCACTAGACTAAATCAGATGTCAATTGTATCAAACTACATTATGTGGTTGAGTTCTACATTGTGAAACCGAAATTATGATTATTTGTGCAAATATCTTTATTCATAGTACAGGAATTTGATATATTGAAAGTCCCAAATCCAGCCATTAGCATATGCTAGTTACAATGTCAATAAAATGCATTCTTATCCCTAAAGACCAAATAGAAATAGATTAATCCCATCTGACATTAACCTGTGAATGGCCCATCCACTCAAGCATAATGGGAGGACATTTTTTCCCTTTAATCTAATTTCTAAAACTGTCTCACATAGGCCTTATGTCATGTCCAATCGAAGCACCTTCCTATACAGCTAACAATAGCAATATCCATCACAACAAGATGATTAGCAAATAATTGTGTTAAATGAATGTGAAGCTCCACTGATGTCTTCAGGGTAAATAAGACGTTGTTTTGAATTGTCTCCTTCTCTTCTCGCCATACAGTATACATGATTACAACGGTTACCATACACGTTTTGGTAAAACACAGAACAGAAAATGCACTTCTTCGCTCAACAAAACATTTGCACTTGGAATTCTACACACATACACACTTGCTTGTAGGCACACACTGGCATGCACGCACACTCAATTAGGTAGGGATGCATGCACTCTCTCACACACACATACACGCACGCACACGCACAGACACACACACACACACACACACACACACACACACACACACACACACACACACACACCCCTCAACTCCAACCCATTAAAGTACTACTGCGCAATTAATAACAATAAAACTTAATATTAGAACATCTGCATCATCATTATTACATGACAGTTGAATGGACAGTTGGGAACAGAGCGGGTAGTGTGTGTCTAAACTCAACAGTCTTTTGTTAAAAGGAGGGATCTCCCAGCCGCGCGCATCCTTATTTCTAACAGCTCATTCTTCTCTTCAGTCTTCCCTCCTTCAGATTTCTTCTTCTTCGTCCATTCTCTCAGAGCCACCAGAAACGCACGTAGACGATGAGCATAATGAAGAAGACCCCGCCGGCGGCCAGCTTAGCGTAAGTGGAGCGAGTGTTCAGGTACTTGGCGTCACTCCTGTACTTCTTAGACAAGCTGGACAAGTTGCTCGCCTTGGAATCTAACGCTGAAGTGAGTCCAAATGATAGGGGGAATTGGGGAAAGAGAGAAATACAAAAAGAACGACACAGTGAGGAACAGAGACACAGTGAGGAATAAACACTTGTGAAGTAAAAAGTGAGAACGGCAGGATGCACTTCCTCTACTTTCACTCCCTGTTCTGTAATGCACACAAGGAGTTTCAGTTTGACTGGCTCTGTGTGCACCTGCTCAAGTCAATAGGTTGCATTTCGATCGTCTTGCTCGTTTCTTTTCCAAATTATTTCTTTATATGGTTCTGTTCTGAATTCCACTCTGACATTGTTTCTTATAAACCGTTTCCCCTCACAAACAAAAAGGAAAACGAGACCTGCATTGTTCACGCATGTTGCTCGCAACATTCGTACCCTAGTGTTAGGGGCAAGGGGTGTCATGGGATTGGGCCTAACTCAACCCAGAGACAGCAAATTACCAGACAGCGCCTCTCCCCGCTGCAACACCTCCTCTATGTTGGCCACCATGATCCTCTGAACATCCTGCAGCTCTGTGTTGATGCTGCCCAGGTTCCTCCTGGCTCGGCTGTCGATGTACGACTTCTTGGTCTTCTGGATGTAGGTGTCTGGGGCATCACATACAAAACAGACCATTAGAACACAGCAACTGTGCATATTAAGAACAATGTACTGATGTGCTAAAAGAGAGTAATACACTACAAACTCAATTGTAATCAAATATTGTTTTTGCTGGAGGTCTGTTGACAGAATCTCTCTCACCAAACTCAATGAAGGAGTACGGCCTTGAAACTGTGGGAACCTTCTTCCCATGCTGTTCGTGGAACTCTGCCTGCAGGTCCTCCAGGTAAGCAAAGGCCAGCTTCTTGGGGAAGCCTGCTTCGCACAGCACCAGGTAGCACACACCTTTCTCTATAGCATAGCTGGAGAACAAAAAAGTTACAATGGATGTGAAGATCATCTCTGGACAAGAACAGTATTGTCAATTGTTCTATATCGGTAGTGTGAACTAATTTGAATGACCTACTGCAAAACCCTAAATTAGATTATGCAGAGTGTTATAAAGTCCAAGTTTGGCTATTATTGTGTGTGGTTGTGTATAGGTTATAATCTTTTTTCCCACTCACTGGAAAGCCATGGATCCAGCTTCTAAAGTGCAGCGTGAGGGGCTCTGCTCATTTAGTTTCCGGAACAGCTGTTTAGCCTGGCTCTGGTACTGCTGGAGGTCCCGACCCAACTAAACACAGAACCAAAGAAACGTTACACCACCATTCATACACTGAATAGAACAGGATATATATGGACAGTATTTGTTTAATGGGTAAGAGGTAAGGTGGCGATGGCAGCACAATTTGACACCACAGAGACACTGTGTCAATGCTCAAGCAAAGAACAGCTATTGCAGACACAAACCTTTTCGCTTCCCTTTGTGAGAGCAGATAAAAGAGCAGGGAAAACATGTCAGAAAAGACAAGATAGTCTTACATAGCAACATATATTAGTCGTAAATATATGCCATGGCAACTGTGAAACGGGGTTCCTTTATTCAAAGTTTGTTTTACATAATTTGTCCAATTTATCCATCACCCTGTACACCTTCCTCTACATAGCTGGAATAATTATGGCAATGCTGTTGCCTCATTGACAGAAAGCTGGCACAACTGCAATTAGGCCAACGAAGTGGCTAGGGAGTGATAGCCGACCAGGGTATATGTTACTCACTAAGTTATTAAAAAAAAAACATTCACTTTATAAACATTCACTTTCACATCATGTGGTGACAATGTTCAGGCCGTTGGACCACGTTCTGCCTTAGTTATTTTTCAAGATGTGTCTATACAAACGAGCTCGCAGTAAGTTTGTATATCAAATTATAAAATTATTCATTTTAAACCTGTTCGTCTTCTTGCATCGAAGCGGCCAACGGCAGTCCATCCGCAAGGCGGGCAATCATTGTAAGCAACACCATTTCTGCCCGATATAGGTACTATCTACAATGAATTGCAACAACGCCGAGTCACCAATAGATTTGACAGGCTGTAGGTTAATAACAAAAATGCCTGCTGATGCGCTGAGCTGGCCGGAAACGCTAGAGCTTTGTGTGCTTCATTCAAATAGTTCCCTCCACGTCAGAACAAATGTACAATACTGGTTCCGCTAGTAAAATACAGTTTAAAGTAATTCGAGTTATGACACACACACAAACACGCTTTGTTGACATTTATTGAAGAAAGTTTATTTTATTATATGCTACTATACACAGGTTATTTACATGGTATTATTGGTGCAGTGGTATTATGTACCAATAATATGGTATTACTTTCACCACAAAACCCCTTGACAAATCTTGAAGTAACATGACGAAATATTTTAATATTAAACTCACTCTGCAGTGAATGAATGACACATGTGACATAGATTCTAACTGAAAATATATTCTGTGCGAAGATGAAGTTCTATTATATATATTATATATATTATAGGCATATAGTGTAGTCACAACAGACATTTGGTGCATTGAAGAAAACCGTCTCTATGGGTGAATCCTGATCTTAACACGGAAAAATAGTTGTATTTTATCTTTACCCTTAATACACTGGTACATTACAGGAGTTCCCTGGACTTCAATTTACCTTCTCTGTAACTGAGATGTGGTGGCCAGGAGAGCAATTTGAGTTACATTATGCATTTCTTAAAGTTGCATGTGCACATAGCAGGCAGGAGGGGGCAGCATTGACCAGGGCTGACTAAACGGCTCTTTCAGAATCAATTGGACAAACAGGAGGATATGCATGGATCTCAGGGCAAATTATTTTACTTCCAGATTTTACTGTATGCACAGCCAGATTGATAGAAATGAAAGAGTGTAATTATACATTTTTGCAAGGCAGAGTTGACCCTGCATGTATCTTTAATCAAACTATAATAATGCATACTTCAATTCAATTGTTTCATAAAATGTACCCTGAACTTATTCACACTTGTGCTCAGAGGAAGTATTTTGGAAAAGCATCTTCTTTGTAGAGATACACAGCGATCGCCCTTTAGCTCACAGCCCCTTTTCTACACACTTATGTTCTTCTTCGTCTCTCACTCATCAGCTCATCGGCTGCAAATAGAGCCCACTGCACACACATTGGTCAAGTGTGCTAACAGACACAGGCTTGTGTTTGTTGTATTCATTGAGCATTTCTCTGTGCACTATGCAGCATGGACTGTCCACCTCTCATGGCTCTCAGGCACTCCGTCAGACTGTGGTAGGAGAAGGTCTGCAGAGGGTAGTCGTCACAGGCACCCACCCTCACATTGCAGCTCCACACCCATGGACACAGGGGGTCAGCCAGGTGGTCTGTCTGCTGCCCTGGCAACACTGCAGAATAGTGGGTGACACACACACACACACACACAGCAGGAGGTTAATGATAGACTAGCTGGAGCATAAAAAGCCAAGGTTCAGACAGCTCATTTATATCTGACTGAACCTTCTTTTTCATCTAGGACAGAATCAGATGTACTATTCAAATCCAAATTGCGAGGATAAAGCTGCAATCATATCCATTTATAAATGTTATCAAGCAACCTTGATGAAAAACAGAACCCCAATTAGGACTGCGTCACTGTCTCCCAACTCTGTTTCACAATCCATCACTGTTATCTTATTTAACTCCACTAATCCAATAATACACTGTTTGTGACCAAGTCAATCAGCCAGGCTGTCTGTTTACAGGCTTCCAGTCCTCTTCCCTTTGCAGATGAGTTTGTGGCGGCGTGGCAGGGCGGTGACCCTGGAGGAGGGTGCAGGTGAGGTCCCTGTCACAGTAACCCTTCCCCCAGTGAGGGCCCCCTCGTGCCTGGTCCCTTTGGCACACTGGCAGCAGCATCCATAGGGCTCCATCACATAGACCCCATTGCAGACTTGCTTGGGCCGGGGAATGGAATGGAATGGATTTATGGAGAGTTAC
Organism: Galaxias brevipinnis; assembly: GCA_036023535.2. Taxonomy (NCBI): domain Eukaryota; kingdom Metazoa; phylum Chordata; class Actinopteri; order Galaxiiformes; family Galaxiidae; genus Galaxias; species Galaxias brevipinnis. Next base: position 19,009 of record JAVQIZ010018010.1, on the reverse strand, counting down.
TAACACACTACAATAAATAAAAACAATTGATAGAAACTAAAAAATGTATTAAATGAAGAAAAAGGCCAAATAGTGATTGAGTCGCTATCTGGGGAGCGCCTCCAAGATGCCATCACCATAGCAACCAATGGGGACACTGCACCTCAGAGCAGGGGACACAGCCTGAGGCCAGAGGCCCTGGGGGAAACACACACAGAGATCAATCATTGTCTCGCAATGCTCATCCATGTTGCATGCATTCCATCCCGTTTTTTATATGCTGAATGTTATAAAAATAGGTCAAAGTCATACTTGAAGCCAAGTCCTAACAGAAAAACCTCCAAGGACGTAAACAAATAGGGTGAAGAGTAAGAGAATCACGGCTGTAGACTTTAAGGATTGGGCGTGTCCTCCACAACACCGCCCATGACCCAGAGGGTGGCTTTGCTGCACAGCCAAGCAGGAGCCAGGCAGGCGGTTCACAAAGTTCAGTCTTCAGCCCACGGCTGCTAATGGATTCTGGACTGGAAAGCAGCTGGGAATAGGGAGGCCCAGCCTTTCTCACTGTGTGTTGCTCCCACCATTTATATCCAAATTCATCACAGCCAACGGTCTCTACCCCGAGCTCATCCAAAACCACACATCCATCTCATTCCCCCTAACCCAAACACTAACATTCCCTCTGGCTCATACTTTCTATAATATTCATACAAGATTGCACAATAGCTTAAGAACTCAATAAATGTCCCTTCCAACATGTGCAAGTATGCCATTTATACACACTGCAGTGTTGAAGTGCATTAAAGTATGTAGATACATTTGTGTTTTACTAAAAGGGCTCAGCGTTTCGAATGTAAAGCCCAAAGTAAACAGTACAGAGATGTGTGGTATAGAGAAGATAAAACAGGGAGCGTAAAGCGGAGATTGGCCGCAGAATCCACAGCTATGGGAGGTTGACAAGGACAGAGCACTTCTGTTTCAAAGCATCAACGCCAAATGGCCAACTCTCTGTTTCTCTCACACACACACACACAAACACACACACACACACACACACACACACACACACACACACACACACACACACACACACACACACTTTTTTAAAGACCAAAATCGGATGATATACAATGTTGTATTAGGTTTATCAACGTTATTTAAATTCCAACCTGTAGATTATCAGGTCACAACATAAGAACACAGGCAGGGACAGCAATAAAGACAACATAATTGTATTTAAATTGAATAAGAAATGTTTAATTTTTATAAAAGGTTCACAACAATGTGTGTGCGGCGTTCATTTAAAAAATGTGACACCATGTGCTATTCATATTCATCCATGGCTCAACACTTACATTTTGTAAAAAAATCTCACAATCTACTTTAATATATTGAAACATATTAGCACTGCAACTTTCACATACTGCAAAAAAAACTGTTTCAAATTATTGTGCACAAACATAATTTCGCTAGGGAGTGAGAACATTTGCTGGCTCAAGCTATTAAATATCAGAACACATTTTGGAGGCACATAAGTAAACACATGAAGGATCCCTAAGCGACTTGTCTGGTTTTTGTGCCCAATTAAATCAATTCCCTTTAGACCAAAAGTGTTCCATGGAGAGTGATGACGAGTTCATTGGTGATCTTTTCATCCAAAAATACTGGCATGTTCAAGTACATTTAAGGTACCCTCTGTGCAGTTTTGTTTCATTCAAGTGAAGTGTAATGCTTTCTACTGTAGTTGCACCTGAGGCTAACATGGTTATGACAAACAATAGCCTCTCTCTAAAAGTGGAAATTGAAAGGTATGTATGCGCTATGTGACAACGCTTCCATCATACCTTTCCCTAATTGTTAAGACAGTGGTAGTAGCAGAAATGTACGGCTACAGTAGGAACTGCACAAAATATCAGCATGGAATACTTGAGGGATTCTTTCCACCCCAATTCAGCACAGTGTATTTATAAAGTGACTTGTGCTTTTTACCCGGAACGTTCACCAAAGATGCTCTGGAGTTTCTGTGCAATGGAGAGAGCCTGAGCACGCTCGGGGTACGGCAGCAGAGGCAGTCGGGGGGGTCCCAGGTCCAGTTCTGAAACCAGGCTCATCAGCAGTTTGTTCATGGACAGATCAAAACCTGGAAACACAAAACGCAAGAGGCTTTTATTGAGTCGAGAAAAGGCATTGCAATATTAAGCCCAAAAAAAAAGCACAGTGGAATATGCAACAGAAACCCACTTGGAATCTTTTTCACTTACCAAGCTTCATGGCATGGTTGAGGAAGTCTTGCACCTTGAACTACACAGGGAGACACGTGGAGGTGAAACACAGTGGTGGTCTGAGACAGGGTCGCTTTCAGATTAACAACGCAAATCTACCTGTATGCTCCTAGCATGGACTAGATCCCCGTTCTGAAAGGCCGACAGGAGCTCGTTCACAAAGCTGCCCATATAGTTGTATGTGCTGTAAGATCACACCAGGGGGAGAGGGGGGGGGGGAGAGAGATTGAGAGAGAGAGAGAGAGAGAGAGAGAAGATTAGAATGTTATGCCTGAGTGTGACATATGCAACAGCTCGTAATGAGGATAGAGGATATGGCACAACAAACAGGTCTTACCTTCCAACTGCTCCATTGGCCCCCAGAGCAAGAGCCCCAAGCAGTTGCTGTAGAAGCATGCAGAAAACAACTAAACACATTTTACTCAAAATAAATATTTTATCAAATGTTGTATTACTCAATGATAAATATAAACAGGGGTTTCAAGCAATACAAATGACGGAAATCAGACCTTTTTTGTATTTATTTGTTTAAATATGAGTGACCTTATTTTATACTTTAGACAACTTCTGTTACTAATAGAAAGATTTCAAACATTTTAATGTTTTTTAATCCATAGTGCCATCCAGGCCATAATTTTTTACTGTCTATATGCTAAACAAACTGTCATAGGACGGATAGTATAAAGGTGGATTTGAACACATTTAGGTTGAGATGATAGACAGTGGATGGGAGCAGAGGGACATAGTGCTGACCTCATCCACACCATAAAGGAGGGACCAATCAGCTGGACTGTGGCTGACGCACAGGCCAAAATCCATCAGGTCTGTCCCGCTGAATTTCACCCCCCGGAAAGAGGGGATCTGCTCCTCAATGCCCTCCAGGACATCAATGGATCGCACTGGTAAGGCAAAAAAGTAATAGTTTCTTGTTGCCATCCTGCAGGACATGAATTTGAACTGTGTTCCAAAAACTGGGCAGTGGGTCACACCATTCCAGTTTATATTCTCCACAGTTGACAGGCCAAAATCAAAAGGAGCTTTCTCAGGAGTACAATCAAATTGGCGTGGTACTCACAGTTGATGCCTGTGATGGCTGGAATGTGGTAATAATAGAAGGGCAAGGTTGGGGCAGCTAAAGCCACTTCCTTCAGGTACATCCTTAATGCCTCTGAGGGCAGGGGAGGAAGGAAATACAGAGGCATGGTCACTATTTGTTAGGCAGAGCTCAATATGAGATGTGAAACACATCAAAACAGTGGAGCGACCATACCTGCAGTTTTGGGTTTAAAGAAAGATGGCGAGACGACGGCTATGCCATCTGCCTGTATCTCTGCCGCATGCTTGGCCTATGGGCAACCAAACATAAGAGACTAGATTTGTGCTATGCGGCCTAAAGGTGTGGCCCTGCTGCAACATGTTCATAGACATCCGATGCGTTCAAAAGTAAACCGGATTCCTAAGAATGGGGGGTGGGAGTTGAAATGAATGACTGTCTAACTCACCAGTTCTTGGGAATCCTTGAGGCTTGTGCACCCTACATGCACTATTACATGCTCCATCCTGTGACGACGTGCATAGCGTGAAGACAAACACACGTAGAGCCAGGCATCACATTGACTGACTGCTGTTTGCATATATACAAACTCATTCATCAATCACACTATTAAAAGCCCATTTAGTCCCAGCAGTCACATGACTCACTTGTTCTTGCTTTTATGACACCACTCGAGCGCTAGAATCTTCCTCTCCTCCAAAGTCAGGGACATGCTCTCTCCAGTGGTGCCGTTAACTGGTTAAACCAGAATGAACCATAGACACTGGTTACTGTCAGTCAGTCATTTTCACCAAAGTTTCCATCTTATACTATCAACATAAAATAGCTTCAAAGGTAGTTCAACCTCAAAAGGTGAAATGTCCATTAAGCTGCATTTAAGGTGTCAGAGAATATGCTGTTTGGAGTTTTAAGGATGTAACATGATATAGCAAGTCACATGACTTCACTATGTATTGCACTTAATATGGGAACAGTGTTCCCTACTAAGGACAAATTAGTAAAAAAAAAAAACGTTACAGTTTACACCATAACCATTCAGGAAATTACAATAAATTAGCTAAATAAAATGTGTAAGTGGTGTTACAAGGGAAATCAAACTATGTACTACTTTTTCAACTTGGGTAGTGAAATGAGCATATACACCTAAACTTACCAAATATATTTTTAACACATTGCTTCTGCATCAAGTAGTCAACATAGGGTCCAATGAGTGGCAGGTTGATTTCACTATGTAGGGAGGGTAGGGTAAAAAGGGCAGAGAAAGAGAGAGAAAGAAAAATGGGTTACAAAGACAGGAAACGTACCTCACTACATACTCATAATTTCAGTAAAGATACAGGTCATTTACCTACCCATGTTCAGTTAGTGGTGTAAAAGTGGCTGCAACAAGCCCTGTCAGCTTTTTACCAAGATCAGATGCCATGGCTGGCTGGAGGACAGGAAAATAAGCTGACTGTGCAAAACTTACAGAATTAGACAATGCAATGTATTTTTCTATATTCATGATTTTAAGTTTTGTTGTTATTCTACATTTGTGTATTAACCAAACCAAATAAAAAATGTTTTTGTTAAAGGCAACACCAACATCAAAGCCGGCTAACATCACTCACATGCAATACATAACACAAGTCAGACAGTGATTAAAATAAATCCTTGTGTGACTTTTCATAGCTAGTATCGAGTTCACACAATAAACCAGACATAATCGGTTATTATTGAGAGTATACTATTTAAAATAAGTCAATGCAACTGGTTACCTGTAGCAAATCCCTTGGTTTCAGAAAGTGAGGGAGAGCAAGAGTCTGCTGCAGCGTTTGTCTGTCTCTTTAGGAAAGAGCTGTTCCAGGCCGTCTACTCGTAAGTACACGTCAGACGAGAGTAGGCGGTCTAACAATATGTGCTGTAGTGGGCCTTCTCATGGGGCCTCCTACTCACCAGTTCTTGGGAATTCTTGAGGCTTGTGCAACCTACATGCACTATTACATGCTCTATCCTGTGACAACGCGCATAGCGTGAAGACAAACACACGCTATGCCAGGCATTACATTGACTGACTGCTGTTTGCATATAGTAACTCATTCATCAATCACACTATTAAAAGCCCATTTTATTCCCAGCAGTCACATGACTCACTTGTTCTTGCTTTTACGACATCACACCAGCGCTAGTCTTCCTCTCCTCCAAAGTCAGGGACATGCTGACTTTGCCGCCGAAGTCACAGCAAACGCGCTTTATGCATATTTTGAACTATAGACTTAATCTCTCCAATATCACAAACATTAAACAAACACACAATTTAACTGATTTAGTAGTTTATTTACCTAGGCAACGTGTTATTTTTATACAACAGAGAATAAGGTTTACGCATCAGGTAAATTTTGCATCCAAAATAAAAAGTGTTGACGAAGATTCGAACAAACAACCATAGCGTCTTCTAACCACTTGTCTACTCATATGAGTCATTTAGCAGTTGAGGAGCGTATCTGTCTCTCCAAGAAAAGCAGAGGAATCCATAAAATCACAGATGGGACACATATGATAAATATTGTAGTTTTAAACGCACCAAAAGTAGGCGGAACGTCTACATCTCAGACAGGCTGGAACACCCGCGATGCTTTCTTGTTGACGCTGTAGCATGTGTGGGTCATGTGAGAGCTTCTACCCACGTGAGTTTTCAAAGCTTAAAGGGAAGTTGAGTGAGTGTAAAATATATTAGCAGATTTACATTTAACAGCAAAGCGTTCTTTATAAGCGTCTATTTCTGAAAAATCGGTACACAAATATGCTTTGATAAATATATATATATATATATATATATATATATATACTTTGTGATTTTAAACACAACATTTTAGCACGATATATATAAATACATACATCCAAATGTGTGCAAAATATGTATACTTATATATCTTTATATAAATTGTAATATATCAAATTATATGGGGTTTCTAAAAAGTATTTGCAGAAACACGAGGGCGTGTCGAAGGAGGGGTTTGCTTAGCCTTTTCCGGATGCGGATATTGTGACGTTTACAAAACAGTATCATCCGCTTTTCTTTGGAGGCTAATAGATTAGCTAACTGGCTGGGCAGACATGTAAAGAAGCAGGACTACACAACAGTTGTACCCACGCCCAAAATACAACAAATATCCCCCAAGGGGCACCACTTGTTTCAAATGGACTCTGGATCATTTGCTTCGTTATTCGCGGGATTATGAAGTGGTTCCGGTCAGGCTAACTAGCAATAGTTAGCATAGTTAACCGTACCAAAAGCTGACTGCCTGATTGACGTGACGATAAGGAGCTGTCAAAAGGATGAGGATCGGTATTTATTGGCGAGAAGTGTCTTGACGTAATCTAACGTTAGTCTTTGCAAAATAGTTATCTAAAATAGGAAAATATTATGGTAGCGAACCCATTGATCAAAAGTATATTTGTTGCAATTAAACTAAATTGAGGTTGCTATGGTCACTCTGTTGTGCATCTTCAGTTTTACAAAAACAACGAACATTTCTATGCAACGAACTTGTGTTTGCGAAATGAATTCCAGCGTGTTCCAAGAGTAACATATGCTGAGTAATGTTACTGTAGCTCCAGGTGCCACGTAAGAGATAAGTTCGACAAACAGGTGTGCGATAGGTGTAACTAGCTACGCAATCAGGTCAGTTACAACAACTTGCAACATGGCAAGGTCCCACTTTTTCGTTGGGGCTACGTTAGTGATTTCGTATGCTCTTAAAGCCCTTTGAATTAAAAAGAAAAAAACATTGAAAATGTGTATTTGTATTAACTCAAGGCCAATCTCACACACACTACTTAGGATTTGTACTGGATGACTATATTTACTCGGAATGAGTGAGTCACAGAAATGTCTCAGTAGACAGCAATAAGCTCATTAGCAGCCACATTTTAGAGATGTATTGGATTGTTCCTACCTGTTCTTAGAAATCTTTTAGACTTGGACTGAACTGAACTGAATTTGAGACTGCCCATTGTTTGTCTTGCATGCTGATCAGTGTTTGTGGGTTAGTGTAGTGGGAATGCCCAGTTGTAGAGCCAGATTATAGGTATGTGGAAGTTGACGGGCTTTCGCCCTGCAACAATGCAGAGAGTGTTGTTGCTGCCTCTGCTTTTTATATTCACGTCACTTAGCCTAGCACAGGCTATGTCTCGGGAGGAAAGACACAAGCTACGGTGAGTGGAAATTGGGATGAGTCAGGGTCACTTGTACGAGATAAGCTTCTCATAGGAGGATGATGCAACAACGCTGACTATGTTTCTATGTCCACACCTCCCCAGAAACCAAGTGGTAGAGATGTTTGACCACGCTTATCAGAACTACATGGTAAGTCACCTCACTTACCCCTGTCCAAGTTAAGGTCAAGTCTTTGTGTTTTTTTCCCGTCTGGCAAAGTGCTGCTCTTGGATGTGAATGAGTTTCAGCCTCAGCTCATTTGAGTTCTTTCAGTGTGGGTCTTTTTTTGGAAAGCTCCCTCCCTTCCCTCCCGTCTCTTCGTTTCTGTATGATATCAAATGGCTATTGTACAAGTGATAAAGAATGAAGACCCAAGGGTAGGGGTTGTCCCTGTAATATGGATAATAGGCCATTCCTTGTGTTATCTAAAGTCGAGTGCTTCTGCCATATCTCCGTTGAGGTCAGTTAAGCCCTCTCTATTTTGTTCTTTTTAAACAAACTGAACTTTCTTCCCACTGTCAACAAGGAACTACAGTTTATCTTTTTTTTATGGGATTAAGCCCTGGAAAACAGTGTTGAGCATAAGCAGGTCACAGATCTATTCCACATACTTGTATTAGGATATTTCTTGTTATTTGTCAGGATTTATCCAGCTTGTGAGTTTGTTTTCTGTCCCACTCCTGTTATGATAATCCATTGTGTTACGAAACACATTTGCAGTACCATCTACTGTGTTTGGCCTGTTTCTGGGTGTGTAAGTAAACACTAACACTGTTGTGTGTTTGGACTGTGTAGGACCATGCATACCCAGCAGATGAACTGATGCCTCTTACGTGTAGGGGAAGGGTGCGTGGGCTAGAACCCAGCAGAGGAGATGTGGACGACGCTCTGGGGAAGTGAGTGCCTCGCTTACTGACTGACTGACTGACTGGCCTTCCTGACTAAATATACAGGAACTGTTTAACATTCACAGACACTCAGAGAATGAAATTTGTTCTTGCCCTGAAGGGACACCCATGTTAGATTTGTGTAACAGTTGTCATCTGTCTCTGTGTGTTTTAGGTTTTCTCTCACTCTCATAGATACTTTGGATACTCTAGTGGTGAGTACATGTTCATCTTCTTACTTAGGAAGAGGCTTTGCTTTTTCCTAAAGATGTTGTAGTTACATGCTTTTGTTTTGGACGAGGGGCAACGTGTTTTGTATCCAAACACAATTGACCCGGTATTGTGCCTCACCCACAGGTCCTCAACAAGACCACAGAGTTTGAGGCTGCAGTGAGGAGAGTTCTGTCAGACGTGCGTTTGGACAATGACATTGTCGTGTCCGTCTTCGAGACCAATATTCGTGTGCTGGGGTAAGAAGCAACACCCTATGACAGCCACATTTTTTTTTGGGGTGGGGGGGCGGTGGGGGGTGGGGGGCGACGACGACACACGGTTAATGCGTGTGTACTAGAATGCCTAGGGAGGATTTGTATTTGATTAGTAACAATGTTTGCCTCTGCATGTGGTAAGACAACATTTGACAGTCACTAACCTAGTTTCCCCTGCCATACCACACGCAAGTAGTCAGTGCGTGACATTGTTTGGTTAGCGCTTTCCCTAGTGCGAACTCAATTCGGCCTGCAGTGTTCATTTGTTAAGGAGGCGTGGTGTTTAATAGACCGAATTTGCTGTCCACTCCACGCTATTGACGTGCTATGTCAGCCCTGACCCAGCCAGGCTAGCCCTGGTCGGCTGTTTTAACGCTGATCCTCCCTGTCTGTGCAGAGGCCTGCTGGGGGGGCACTCCATGGCGGTGATGTTGAAGGAGGGGGGACATCACATGCTGTGGTACAGGGACGAGCTGCTCCACATGGCCAAAGACTTGGGGCTCCGGCTCTTGCCTGCCTTCAACACCAGCAGTGGCCTGCCGTTCCCCCGGGTGAGACTTGCACGACGACCTCGTTCCTAAGGGCTGAAGAAGACCCCACACCTCCCTTGTTACAATGGTGGTGCATGTGACAAAGATGCACGCCACGTTTTCTAACCGGATGCCCGTAGCGCACTGTCAAACTCCCAGCGGGGCTTTGAGATCAGCAGTGCATTGTTCCATGTTACGCATTAGCGCTCCACTCGCAGCCGTAGCAGTGTTGTCAGGCAGGATCAGTTGAAATGGTTGGCTAGTTTTCATGCGCAATGTTTTATGCCCTATGCGTGTACAAACAGTTTATGCAACAGTGATGAGGAAGGGGATGTGTGACACACTCGACAGGTGAACCTGAAGCACGGTGTCAGGGGCCCTGACTCCAGGACGGGCACAGAAACGGACACCTGCACAGCCTGTGCAGGCACCATGATCCTGGAGTTTGCTGCCCTCAGTCGGTTCACCGGGGACCCCGTATTTGAGGTAACATCATCGAATGAATTATTCATACTAAAACGATAGGCCATAAGTTACAAAGGCCCTGCAGGCATTCTAATATCATGAAATTTATGATGTCGTAAACTGTAGACGCCGATGCCGTGCCATGTTTCTTCAGGCCGTTTACCTGTGAACACAGTCTCTGAGCAGTTCTTTTTATGTTGGAAGGCTTTGCACTTGTCAAGCCCTTTGGTGTTTGGGGTACAAATGCTCCGTCTTCGAAAGAAGCTTGTCAAAACATAGCCGACTTATGTACCCATGATCGGCATCACGAAGATCCTCAATCTCGTTGTTCGTATTCCCACCTCCAGTTCACAGCTCCACCTACTTCAGCTCCAGTATTGACATCTGCATTTTTAATCTAGAGGGTGAGATGCTATTTATGGTCTAAACATCCTGTGCAAAAGACTAGGCTGCTCGAGAGGCGTCTTTTGTCAGTCTTGCAGTGGGCTAAAAAAACAGGCCATCTGGCTAACTCTCTGGAGATACATTGTGCCAATACAAGCAGAACTTTCAATCCCTGGCAGCAGCACGCGTCCGTTAACTGAGACTGTTAGAGATGATGTTATGTTGGTTTGACTATTGATTATTTAATTGATGATGCCTACTACACTCACTCACACACACACACACTCACACATAATTGCAGGCCCAGGCCCGGAGAGCCCTGGACTTTCTGTGGGAGAAGAGGCAGAGGAACAGCAACCTGGTGGGAACCACCATCAACATCCACTCTGGAGAGTGGGTCCGCAGGGGTGAGAGACGGGCAACTAGTGGGCCAGGGCCGAAGAGGGCATTGGGCCTGTGGGGGAAGGGCTGTCCACTGGGGGTGAAATGTGGAAGAAACAGCAGAGGATCCAGCAACAGGAGATATGGATTTAAATAAGCACGCGGCCAGGATGAAGATGAGCTCTTTGTGGTGGTGTTGTTGTTGTCGAGCTCTGATAGCTACTGTATGTGTGTGCTGTGTCTGCTCCAGACAGTGGGGTGGGCGCCGGGATCGACTCGTACTACGAGTACCTGCTGAAGGCCTACGTCCTCCTGGGAGACGACCTGTTTCTGCGCCGCTTCAACATCGTGAGTGACCGCCCCCCGCCCCCTCCTGCACAATGAGCCTCTTGTCACGCTATCGCCAAATCAGAACCCCGCTCGTTTCATCTCGAATAGTCACGGGTCACGGCGAGCAGGCTGTTGCTGATACTCTCTTTGTTTGTTTTTGTACACTGACAGAATGAGCTGTGGACATTATGGTAAACAGGTTCAGCCTCTCTAAAGACCGGGTGTACATTTCAGGATGTACACGATGACTCTATATTCTGTTGGTGTTTCCCAACAAAGCATAACACAGCATTAGCACCACTATCTAGTTGCCTGCTGTGCATGCATTGTGTAATGACCTGTCCTCTCTGGGGGGTCCTCAGCACTACGCCTCCATAATGAAGTACATCAGCCAGCCCCCCCTGCTGCTGGACGTCCACATCCACAAGCCCCTTCTCCCCGCTCGCACCTGGATGGACTCCCTGCTGGCCTTCTTCCCTGGCCTGCAGGTCAGCCTCTCGGCCTGGACAACGTTTCTGAACCGGCCTAATTGTTACGATGTTCTGTGAAATTAGTCCAATCAATATGAATGTTCACCAGCTAAGAGGAAGTGGCTATGGCTGAAATGAAACACTGAAGTACAGCTTTTCCCCATTCCAGGTGTTAAAGGGAGATATCCGGCCGGCCATCGAGACCCATGAGATGTTGTTTCAAGTGACCAAGAAACACAACTTCCTGCCTGAGGTAAGGTCTCCACCACGACCTAACACTTTCCATTTGTCTTTGCTCCAAACCTTGGAACTTACCTCTATGTTCCTCTCTCTGTTCCCCAGGCGTTCACCACTGATTTCAGGGTTCACTGGGCCCAGCATCCCCTAAGGCCCGAGTTTGCAGAGAGTACCTATTTCCTCTACAAGGTAATTACCATCTGATGAATCAATATGATGCAGCATTAATTTAGCATTGAAAATTACACTGTACATAAATATAGATTTGCACAGCGACATAATCTTTGAAGATACAGTGCATGTTGGGAAGTGACCGCATAGGAAACAACGTCTCTCCCCTGAAACGGCCTGATCTGCTGTTTTACATCCCTACTGGATTGACTTCGCCGCGTTTGACCCCTAACCTGGCGTGTGTTTCCCCCCTCTAGGCCACCAAAGACCCCTACTACCTGGAGGTAGGACGCACCGTCATGGACAACCTCAACCGCTTTGCCCGCGTCCCCTGCGGCTTCGCGGCCATGAAGGACGTCCGCACCGGCAGCCACGAGGACCGGTGAGAACGGAGCGGGCTGATTGGCCGACGTCCTCCCTTTGACCCTCCCATCCACTGCTGTCTTCTACTTCCGTAGTAGTCGATTTTAACCGTTTAATTGACCAAACTAGATATGTCAGTTTTAAGGCGAAGTGCATCTCACGGCATGTCTGAACTGAAAGAGATACGTCTGTGGCATGCTGTATCAAGCTACTTCTAATTGATCATGTTTTTAAAATGAGCCATAATGCTGTGAGAGTGCAGTTGGTGTTAGCTCTCTTAAATGGTGGATGTATGAATCTGAAACCAAACTCTTGCTTGATTGGATCTAAAGCCATGTGGAATGGCCAGAGGGTCTGATATGTTATTAGGGCTTATAATGATGCAACGCTCCAGGATTGCCTCGTCCATTAGTTTTTAGAGGAGGCAATAAAGCCTGAGAAGAGGTGGAGGGGGAGATACAAATCAAGATACTGAGCCAATAATGTGTGTGGGGCGGCGGGAGGGACTGAGTGATGATTGGGCTATAAACTGTGACGGACAGTTTGAGTGGCAGAGCAGCCCCCCAGTGCCAGGCCGTTAACCGTTACTGGCGTCGAGTCTCATTGGCCCGGTGCCCCGGTGTAAACCCCGCCCTGCCCCCCTCTTTCTCCTGTCAGCATGGACTCCTTCTTCCTGGCCGAGATGTTCAAGTACCTGTTCCTGCTGTTCGCCGACGCCGAGGACCTGCCCTTTGATGTGGAGGACTACGTGTTCACCACGGAGGCTCACCTCCTGCCCCTGTCCCTGTCCATGGCCCCGCGCGCCCCCACGCTGCCCGCCAACACCACGGTACGCACACAGGCATTAGGTAGCCTCTAGCCATTCATTCAACGTGTGTTTAGGGGCTGGCTGACTTTTTCCTGGCCCCGATTGGATGTACGTTGTGTGTGACAGTGCCATAGTCCAATCAGAGTTCATGAGTGCCACAGGCTAGACGATAATGAAGTACCCTCATGCGTTGCCTCTCGTCCACGGGTTGTTTTTAGTCGGAGAACGAGCTGGAAGACTCTAACTTTGAGTGGACGTGCCCCAACACGCGCCTCCTGTTTCCTGACCCGGCCTTCCCGCGGAACCTAAGAGAGCCCATCCGCAGCGCCGTGGATAAGAGCTGTCCCCGTCCCGCCACTATCCGGTGAGGAGGGGGGGGGGAAGAGAAGAGAGAGAGAGAGAGAGAGAGACCCATACCATCCAGTTTGACTGGCCCTCACCACTTCCTCTAGCATCAACACCTGATATGATGTATGTGTGTGTTTTTTTGGGCGGGGATGACAGTCTTTCTAACCCCCCCTTGTCCTTCGCCCTGCAGGGAGCCGGGGATGGGTCGGCCTCCCCTGCGCGCCCAAGACTTCATGGCCAACAACCCCGAGCACCTGGAACTGCTGAGGCGCATGGGAGTCAGCCTGATCCACCTGAAGGACGGCCGCGTGCAACTGGTCCAGCACGCCACGCAGGTAGGGCCCGGGACACACACACACACACACACACGCACGCACACACACACACGCGCACTATAGAACTGACTTTGTGTACAGACGGAAACAAACACCTTTTTTAGTCCGCTTGAGTCTCTATAGTTGTCTGTGCTCCATACTGACCCCCTCCGGTCCCTCGGCAGGCGATCAGTGCGGTGGCAGCCGAGGACGGCATGCGCTTCATGCAGGAGATGATGGAGTTGTCCAGCCAGCAGCAGAAGGAGCAGCTCCCGCCCCGCGCCGTGCAGATTGTCTCCCACCCCTTCTTCGGCAGGGTGGTACTGACCGCGGGCCCCGCCCAGTTTGGCGTAGACCTTTCCAAGAGCGCTACGGGGGTGAGCCTACTCCCTGTCGTCTTCAGCAGCCTGACCTCGCATAGGTCACCTGGGCCCTGACTACATCCCCTTCCCAGCCTTCTAACCCCTCCGTGGCCATCCCAGCGTTCGCTTGCAGCATCTCCGCTGGGTTTCCCTGGCTGATGTGTTTCCCTCTGCCCTGTCAGGTCCGGGGCTTCGTGACCGTGGCAGAGCCCTACAGTGGGTGCGCGGAGCTGGCCAACGGCGAATTCGTCCAGGGCCGCATCGCCCTGCTGCAGCGGGGCCAGTGCATGTTCGCCGAGAAGGCCAGGCACATCCAGAAGGCCGGCGCCATAGGAGGCATCGTCATCGGTGAGCCAATGGCAGAGAGGACTGTCTCTGACACCAACCAGGATCTATTAAAGAGATCCAGCTGATCATGTATTCACCGATTAACTCCTCTTCCTTTGCCCCCCCCTCCCTCCCTCTAATTTCCCCCCCCCCCGACCAGACGATAACGAGGGCAGCAGCAGCGACACGGCCCCCCTGTTCCAGATGGCCGGCGACGGCCGCAACACCGACGACGTCACCCTGCCCCTCCTCTTCCTGTTCCACAAGGAGGGCAACATCCTGCTGGAGGCCCTCAAGGAGTACAGGGAAGTGGAGGTGCTCCTCAGCGACAAGGCCCGGGACAGAGGTGGGGGCACCATTTCACCCATTACCCCCCCCCCCCAAACTCCCTACTCCCTCCGCCCCCACACGATTTATTTGTCACTGTGTCTCATGGCTGCATGTGACTTGATACGGGACACAGTGTTTCTTTTTGAGGAATGCTGCGTGTGTTGTCAATGAGCTCTGAGCAGGCAGGTTTGGTGTGACCAGCGCTAGCATTCCAGGGTCTTTAGCAGTGGCTCCCATCACAGCACAGGGGGATCTGGTAGAGCCAGTTCAACTCGTTTCCTTATTGTCATCGTCCCCCCCCCCGCCAATTTCTTTTCCTTGTCTTTGTCCCTGTGGTGAACTGTAACACTGTTCCTCTCCTCTCACTGTGTCTTTCTCTCTCTGTCTCTCTCTGTCTCTCCCTCGTTCATTCCTCACCCTTGTTTTGGATGAGCAGCGGCCATATTCAAAGGTAACCCTCTCCCTGGTGCCGTGCTGGAGAGCAGTAAGTATCACCTTTCTCTCTCTCTCTCTCTCTCTCTCTCACTCTCCTACAGCCATAGTACTGTCTGTGCCCCACTGTGTGTTGGAAAGCAAGTAGGTGGACTTCCCAGTAGAGGCTAGGAATATACTGCTCACTACCCTCTTGTTTCGACCCCTCTCCTTGGAACGTGTCAAAACGTACCCGCTGTTCCCCCGCTAGCAGCACCGTTTCATCTGCCAGGGTAGAATTGCGGGCAGTTTGGTTTGGTGAAGAGGATGCGTGTGTGTGTGTGTGTGTGTGTGTGTGTGTGTGTGTGTGTGCGTGTCGCGGGGGGGTGACTCATTCTCAACAGTGCGCTGGTAATAGATAGCCCCCTCTTTTTAAACAAAACCCAGCTCTATTTCTGACTTTGACTGACTTCTCTGTGGGTGTCTAACTGTGCACCATACCTACCGTATGGGTTTAGGGTCTGTGTTGTCGGCTGCTGCTTCCTGTTTGTGAGGGACCTCATTTCACTTTTATCTCTCTGTCTCTATCTCTCTATCCTTAGGCGTAGACCAACAGGAGGAGGAGGAGGAGGACTGCTCCTCGGCAGACAGCCACCACACCAGCCCCGCCCCCGACCCTGCCCCCGCCCCCGCCGTGGTGGTGGACCAGTCACTGGTGAGCCCCGTGGAGCTGGGGGAGGCTGTTGCCACTGGGGCCGAGCCAGGCATGGACACAGACTCTGAGCCAGCAGAGGAGCCCGAGGCGGAGGGGGACTCCAGCGGCCGCTCGGTCGACGCCCTGCTGGCTGATTGGCGGGAGGACTTGGAGGCCTTCCAGCAGATGGAGAAGGATGAGCTCTGACAGTCCCCCGACACGTGACTGTCTCCAGCCCCGGCGCCATCTCTTAAGGGCTTTGCTTTCATCCAGGCTCAAAGTCGACCCGGGGGTTGACGGATGGCTCGAAAGGACACTCGTTTTAGTGGGGAGATGTTAAGACTGGGGGGTGGGTACCAGAGAGTGGAAAAGAGGGAGTGTAGTTTTCTCTATTTCTCTCTCGCTCTATTAATCCACCTGTTTTCCGCCTCTCAGGCGTCCAAATAAAGCACTTGCTGCTCCTAGCCCGCCCTCCAGTCTCTGCTCCCAGGGTGTAAAGAGCCAGCCCATCTTGATGGGTGTTGGCTCATCATACAGGCTACAGTCCAGATCCAGTCTTTTCTGGCCAAAAGGACTGTAGCCATGGCTCACCTCTCCTCCCATCTGAATATGTCTCCTGTTCATGGGGTCTTCCTCTGAATTAATTTTTTGTCAGGGGAAAACATGTGGGAACTTATTTTCAAAGCTGATTTAGTAATTCTCTACTGACCGGACTGAACGGTCAATACCCTGTTTTATTTAACTGTGATGATTATAATTGTATGTAGATGGAACGTTGACCATTTTATTTTGTTGGACCTAATCATTGAGTCCTTATTAAGCTATTGCGAGTAATGGATTAGGGTCAGGTGGCTGGACAATACAGTCATCTTACTTTTATTGTGTGCAATGAAGCATAGGGCCTTGTATCCCGTCAGATAATGAAGTAACTGTAAATATAGAGATGTTCAGCTGTTAGCATTTTAATTTTTGTGGTGCTTTGCTCAGGTTCTATTCAGGACTCGATTTATGGAGGTAAATTAGTGACTTTAATTTTGTATCTATAAAATCTATTTTGTAACTGATTTTAGTTTGCAAAAGGGATGCGATTTTGTGTACATTCTGCACAAATGCATCTTCATTCTGCTCTTGCAAACCTTCATTCTGCTCTTGCAAAATTCTTGTGAAAATTTGCAAAAGTAGAATGAAGATGAGTGTGCGCAGAATGTGCATGATGTGCAGATCTGAACGCATACATAGAAGATTTGTAACTTGCGTGAGACATAGGGGCAAACACAACTAACTTGCACATTTTTTTTTCTCCAAAAACAAACTAAATGTTTTATCGCATCCATTTTGCAAACAGAAAAAAGTTACAAAGTCTTTCTTTTTTACAGATGCAAAATTAAAGTAATTAATGTAGCTCCATAGCGATCAGATCACCTCAGGACATGGACCCACCCTTGTCTTCTCTGTTGTCATGGGGACCAGACGGAGGACAGTACCACAGCCTGGCCAGCAGAGGGAAGACATGTTTGATGTGAACAGTTACATGACTTGAAAACTAAGCAAACAGAAATCAATAATATAACTTCAGATTTAATAAAAACAAAAAAATGATACAACTTTAATAAAACTTATAAATCTATCAGTGTGGCGGGTATGAGCTAATTAATTGAAAGGTTTGCTTTTTTATTGCGTTAGATTATTTTGTGATAATCAAATGCCCTTTAAGAAACAATCTCTTGAATGTAGAATATGACTAATTGGTTACAACGGCAGCGATAGATCTAAAGCAAGTCTACAAAACTACGTACACAATATCCCTTAATTCTGTTGAGGGTAGTAGTTTTTTAAAAAAAAACTTTTTCTTGAGTCACACAGTTTAATCGTTAATTTGGGTACAGTGCCCGAAATAGCTATTATTAGTTACGCTAGATTATTGTATTATGTGAAATCAAATCCCATAGCAAAAAATAAAAACTAGCTTGTACGATTTTTTTGCTTAGTTCCCAGCAAGATGGCTGCATTGCTGCGCGAAATAGTGGCAGCCTGGTAAAATGACGCAAGCCTTAGTTTACGTTCAGTTTAGTGGTACGGTTGGATAAATTCCCAGCAGCTCTCCATAGTGCAAGCTCCCGCCCGAGAGTCCGCGTGAAGCTCGTTCAATCTCCGGTGGACCGAACGGAACCGGTTCATAAAAGTAAGTACAAGAACATTATATTTATGCGTCTTTCGGTTCTCAGCTCTAAAATCTACGTCCATGGAAAGAACATGCGTGTTTTCGTTCTTTCTTTAAAAGCTCTGTCTTTTGTTGTTGTTTCCTGAGTCTGCCTGTGATTGCCCGGCGCTTTCTTTTCTGCATCTTGGGGTAAAGCTCGTTTACGCTTTCTGGTCGCATATGGTTTGTTCAGTAATAGCCTAGGAGAATTATTCACATGATATTATATATTTAGATATTTAACATGGGTATGGCTCACTACTTTTTTTTCACATCCGTGTTGGCCGTGTGCCCCGCTGCTCCCTTTCTCCTCCCCAGCTCTCCCCTGCAAGGCCTAGGTCCTGGACATGTAGCAATCCAAATAGACGATACCTGGACATGCAAAACACATGCGCCTTTCTTTGTGTGTGTGTGTGTGTGTGTGTGTGTGTGTGTGTGTGTGTGTGTGTGTGTGTGTGATGATGTGCACGATGTACTAATAGCATAGTTATAGACACACACATACGATGCAGAGGGTCTACACACGTAGACCCCCTTTCTGATTGCCCTGTGGGGAAACAATGCTCCCACTGTCTCTGTGTAAAGCAGCTGGACACAGCTGTGAGCTAGCTGCAACTCTGTCCCTTCTCCTTCTGCAGCGGACCTGGGCTGAGCTGTCACTTTACTCGTGCATGACAAGTTGCAGCCCAGCAGATATCCTGGTGACAACCCTATTCGTAGCTACTAGTGATGGCTGCCCTATGTTATGACGATTCCAATCTTCACAGTACAAGCCCAAAATAGTAGTATGGTGTTAAACATTATGCGTATAGCAAACAACGGTAAATATGTACCATCCTCACGTATATCTGGGAGATTCCAGCCAGGCCACTGCACTGCCTCTTATGCACAGGGTTTGTGTGGCGTGGGGGGGGGGGGGGGGGGGGGGGGGGGGGGGGGGGGGGGGGGGGGGGGGGGGGGGGGGGGGGGGGGGGGGGGGGGGGGGGGGGGGGGGGG